>VDFB02215664.1:0-67857 GCA_007258455.2 Sequoia sempervirens
GTGTTGCAGTCCTCTCGTGTCGAAGCGAATTGTGGTGAGGTCTCCGTTGGTAGGAATGAATTTTACTCCTGCTGAGTATAAATCGGACACTGAAGGAATCTCCAGTTCGTCGCGTGTAGGTGGAGTTTGCACAGAAGTGTATCCTCTTTCTTCATCAGTTTCATCTTTCTGTTGATTTGAAGGCTTCAGAAAAATGGAAACAAAGATTCGTGAACAACTGTATCAGGCACTGCAGACACCTGCTTTTCAAGAGGTGCTGAGAGAGCACCGTGAGATGTCGGACAGGGCCAATGTTTAACGATGAGAGAGCCTTCCACAAGGCTTTCAACGCCCTTTCAACGAAGGTTAAATCTGGCAAGGTGGCCTTCTCGGCCTCATTCTCCTTAGTATAGGCATCTTCTATGGCTGCTTCAGGGACAATAGAGTAGTAGAGCACCTCCAGTACGTGACCCCTCTCTTTTATCAGCAACCGTGAACTATCGTGCATCTTGAACATAAATGGCGACCATTTTTCACAGACAAGACTTAGTAGATTGCTGAGCTTCTCTTCTGCTTTGTCTTGAGAACCCAACTGCATCTCCAGCAGCTTCTGCAAGAGGAACAAAGGTAATTGATTCTCGAGCATCACCAGATCTCTCATAATTTCATTGTGGGTTGCGCTCCTGCCGGATGGATCTAAAATTCCGCTCAGTCGCTTCACGTGCAAAGATACTTGTGAGGAATCCTGGTACGCATTTTGGACGTCGAACTGAAATGATTCCAGCAAGAAGGAGGCATCCAAAGCCATTAGCCACGCCAGGGCCTCCTCCTTATAGTCTAGACATTTCTGATAGCAGCTCCTGATTTTCAGGTCGTACTTCTTAACCTCTTCGACTACAGATTCAAATTTATTGTCACCGCTTATGCTCTTCTGAAATCTTCGCGCAGCAGCAAATTTGTATCGCTCCATTCCTAACAGTTTGGAAATCCAGTGGTGATATGGCCCCATGGAGACGCACTGGGGAATGTATACCTCTGGCTTCACTGCCAAGAGCTCCTTGGGCAGACCAAAAATGGATACACAATTCTCCATTTTTTGTTCATGCTCGCATATTAGTTGCAGGCACTTCTTGATGTGAACAACCCAACGATCTTGATCGACCTTTATTTCATTTCCGTTGTTTGATTCCATGATTCCCAGTGTGAGTGCACAAGCAATGAAAGGTCGCAATAAAGAAAACAGATGAGAATTAGATAATAGAAGGCTCAAATATGGTAACTCTGCGGCTCAGAGTCATATATGTAGTTGGGCTTCTCACCAGAGGACAAAGCCTTTATAATTTCGCATAAATTCTACACTGCCCGCGAAGATTTCCAATTGTTTTTTACTAACAATTTGTATACTTGCGGCTCCGCATGCTAAATTCTTTCAAAGGAGGACTCATTCAATATATGTGCAGCTTCTTGATTTCACATGTTTCTTGTACAGTGGAGCATAACAGCAACTACATCATTTTAGCCGGTCCTATGAGAAGGCCTGAAGTAGCTAAAGGAACATTTAACAACGACTTTAAAATTTAAAAAGTTTTAGTTTATCATTTAATAGCGAGGAGTCTTAAGAGTTTTCTGTTTCAACATATTTGTTTATTTAAGGTTGGAGTTTCGTGAAGGGTTGTTTTTCAAAATATTTTAAGGGTTGTTGTTCAAAATTTTTTTGGAGTTTTTATAAACATGTTTCTTATGATTTTAATAATGGATAAATTTTAAATTTTATGTTTTTTATGATTTTCATTTAAGAAAGAGGAATTGCAAATCTCTAATTATATAGATAAATTTTTAAAAAATTAATAAAAGTCTCAATATTATATGTAAATGACATGGATGATAAAATTTTAAAAGTTTTCAATGATACTTTCATCCCCACTCCAAAAACTTCCTTTTAAATTTAATTTTTTTAAAAAGAGAAATCTTTTTTCTCTATACAAAATTCTTATATTCTATAAGACAGTTTTATTTTTTCTATAAAACTCCATACTCTACAAAAGTACGCAATAAATAAAACATGTTACAAATAGATAATTTATCTTGCCATACAATGGCTTCGAGATGTTTCTAGGTATAAAAACACCGTCCTTGTGGATTGTAAGGATAGTCAAACAATATTTGTATTAAATTTAATGGTGATGCAAAACTTAAAAACAAGACCTCATATGGCAGGTATACTCTCATCATCCCTTCTACATGTCCGAAATAAATGCTGGAAAGCGAACAAAATCCCCCAATATATATTTGTTGATATCATTTTGTAATCATTTGATAATAATTTTAGATCACAAGTGAATAAGCTTGCAAACAAGGTCATACAAGGGTAGAATGTTTGAAATTATTGTAATCTAAAGAACGTTTTTCATATTTTAAGACATTATGGGTCGTACTTTGACTCATGGCTAACTCATCCTTACCTTTCTAAATTTTCTGAGCTCACTACAAATTTACAACTCATCCTACCTTTGAAATATACATTTTTGACAAATTAACGATTTTGCGAGGGAATTGAGTTTGGTCAAATTTAACCTTTCAAATTTTGATTTGTGAGTATGAATGTTTAAAGTAGAGAATCGGGATATGTCTTAAAAGAAAGGATAAATGAAATTAGTTAAGATTATTTTATTTTCTAATTTTTTTAATATGAAAATTAGATTGTTATATATAAAATATAATTAAAAAATAAATTAAATATATCTGAAAACTAATTTTATATATATATATATATATATATATATATATATATATATATATATATATATATAATTTAAAACTCAAATTAATTAAAAACTAATTTAAATATTTAAATTATTCATCGATAGCATAAAAAAAGGTGTTAAACAATTTTCTCGTCAACAATTAATAAACTCATAATAAGATAATTGAAAGTCCGCATATCTCTACTCCTCAAAGACTATGACATTACCAAAAAAATTTATCACTGTTTATGGATTAAAATAAAATTCAAAATCACCAAATCAGAATGGAACACCTGAATGGATAGCATCGACATAGCTTTCCGAAGGCGTAGAAATGACGACAGGGTTTTTACACGCAACTGTCATTAATATACTTTTCATGCTTATCTTTGATCGCTTAAACTTGCCATTATTTTAGCCATTCCTATATTTTGAACAAGATTCGAAAAATGTAGATCTTCTACTTGCACATAATCTAATCTACAACATTTTCTTTCTAGTTTGGATATTTTTATAGCTTTCTTAAATTATGATTATTACTTATTAATTTTTGTATTGAATGATTTAAATTAATTACTTAGAGTTGTGTATTTAAAAAAATTATAGTATTAATTATATATTCTAATATTTTTATTTATTCTTTAAATGAACATTTAAAGAATAAATAAAAATAATAGAATATATAAAAAGAATAATTTATATTTTTAATCAATATTTTTAAATATTATGTGAAGCATTATTTATTATTATTATTTGAGTTTTTTTTTTTATTATTTTCAAATCAAAGATCAATCTTCCCTCACTATCAATGACGTTGAATACTTTCTTTTCTATTTACATTAAATTCAAATATTATTTTTCACATATAAAATAGATGCCCCTCATATTGATCTTTCATTACTAATTATCTATTTTCTAGAATATTGATAACATGTAATACATGTATGTAGAACTAATTTATATCCATTAATGTTTATCTCCATACTCTTTTTTATACATCAATTGCAAGACACTTCACTTTGTTTGATATGACAACGATAAAGAAAAAAAAAGCAAAATATTGTGAAAAAAATAAATACAATAAAAAAAGCAATAAAACAAAGTTGGTTTTTTCAATGTTTGATAGAGGTTGTTATCTTGAAGATATTATATATATCTTGTTTCCTTGAAGGCAAAATCATTGTTATGAATTGCAATTGAAGAGCAACAATGGTGTGAAGATTGTAATAAGTTTCTCTAAGAAATAATAATACTAATACATTACCTCGTGGAAGTTTCCATGGCATATTGTAAAGGTTTTACCATTTAAATTTGTATCTTTATCTATTATTTTTTTATTTCATTCTATATTTTTCATTATTTCTTTGCAACTAACTTGTGCTACAATATTATTTATGTTTGTAAGTGTTATGTTTCTATTTCCACAACAAGTGGTATTAGAGTAGTTATTTTGCAATGTGTATTAAGATTTGGTGTTTGTTTTGTAGCATCAAAGAACAAAGGTTTTGAATGCAAGGTTTGAGGTGAAGAAATTCAATGCAAAGAATAATTTTGAGTTATGGAAGCTCAAGATGTGTCATTTTTTACAGCAACAAGTATTGCACAAAGCATTCGTAGGGAATTCAAATAAATTTGCAAATATGATTGATGAGGATTGAGAGGATCTAGATACAAGAGACATTGGCATAATTCAGTTGGGTTTAGTATATGGTCCATTCTTTTCAATATTGTTCGAGAGGAAACAATAGTAGGCTTATGGAGTAGAATGGAGAGTCTATATTAGTATCAAAGCAAAGTTATTTTGTAGTGTCTCTATTAGTATTTGGTGTTTATTTTGTAGCATGAAATGGTGAAGGTTTTGAGTGCAAGGTTTGAGGTGGATAAATTCAATGGGAAGAATGATTTTGAGCTATGAAAGCTCAAAATATGTGATTTATTAATGCAACAAAGATTGCGCAAAAAATTGGTAGGGAAGTCAAAGAAATCTATAAATATAATTGATGAGGATTGAGAGGATCTAGATACAAGAGCTCTTAATATAATTTGGTTGTATTTAGCAGATGATGTTCTTTTCAATATTGATGGAGAGAAAACAATAATAGGCATATGGAGTACAATGAAGAGTCTTTATTAGCATTACAACAAATGAAACTCTTGAATTTTATTTTATTATGAGAGATATTTTGTTTGAAAATTTGTAGAGGAAATCTAAAATAGAAACCTCCACATCAAAAGAAACTATGGTTCTAGTTTGATCCATAGAAATAGGGGAAGATTCAAGAGGTACATCTAGATCTTAGTCAAAAGAAAAAAAGAGTAAGGGAAAATGTTGTTACTATAGGGCATCTCAAGAAAGATTATTGAAAGAGGAAAGAAGACAATCATGACTCCAAAAAGGAAGAAAATCTAGTTGAGACAAGTTCAAGTATGATTGATGAAGTTTATTCGTTTGTAATTCCTTAGAGTACACCATAAGGAATGGTTATTATATTCTGGTTCTTCTAATCACATGTGTTCATATAAGAATTAGTTTTCTTCTTACCATGCTATTGATAGTAGTGTTGTTGTTATGGAAAATAATGTTTCTTGTAAGACTTTTGAGATTGGGAGCATTAAGATTAAAATGCTCAATGTTATTGTGAGGACATTAACAAATGTAAGACATTTACCAAACAAAAAAAAATTAATTTCCTTTGGATTTTGGGATTCTAGAGGCTATAAATTTACAAGCCAAGGTAGATCAATGAAAGTGTCCAATGGTATCTTGGTGGTTATGAAGGCTACAAATATTATAAACCTTTACAAGCTAGAATACAGTACTATAATAAATGAAGCGGTGGTGGTATCTAGGAAGAAAATGATTATACTTTTTTATGGCATTAGCAACTAGGTCATATGAGCGAGAAAGGGTTGAAGGTACTGTTAAATTGTAAGTTACTTCCAAACCTAAATTCTTTGAATTTGAATTTCCACAAGCATTGTGTTTATGAAAATAAATCTAAACAAAAGTTTAAAGTAGGTAGTCATAAAATTAAGGGTAGTTTAGATTATATTCTTTTAGATATTTGGGGCCTTCCCCTATAGTTTCTTTTGGAGGATGATCTTATTTTATGATAATTATAGATGACTACTCCAGAAAGGTGTGGGTTTATAGTGTTAAAATTAAAGTTGATGTGTTTAGTTTATTAAAGTAGTTTAGAATTTTGGCTGAAAAGAGAATTGGAAAATCAATCAAGTGTTTAAAAATAGATAATGAAGTTTATTTCACATCTTTAATCTAACAATATACTTTACTATATAGATTATTATAGTTTCTTTTGGAGGATGATCTTATTTTATGATAATTATAGATGACTACTCCAGAAAGGTGTGGGTTTATAGTGTTAAAATTAAAGTTGATGTGTTTAGTTTATTAAAGTAGTTTAGAATTTTGGCTGAAAAGAGAATTGGAAAATCAATCAAGTGTTTAAAAATAGATAATGGAGGTGATTTCACATCTTTAATCCAACAATATACTTTACTATATAGATTATTTAAGTGATTGTTATTTATTCATCCAAATTCACTTAGACCATTCACCTTTTAACATCTTTTTAGGTACTCTACACACCAAATATGTCATATTTTACTATATATTTTTCATCATATACCTTTTTATTGATTTGACATTTGGTTTCTTTGACAAAATTCATTAATTTACTGCTTGGGCCCATCTTATTGAACACATGTATCTAAATTGTTAGATGTGACTTTGGAAAGAAAAAAATCTTTTATTGAGGCCTAATATGTTTCTTCTATAAGATGAAGAAATGATATAAAATTATTTGATTTTGTTTTGTTACATATGACCCACATGACATGAAAGAATATATATGCACATTCTAATTAAATTTTTATAGAGAAATAATATAGAATGTTTGATCTTACATTGAAATTGGGTTCCATAGGTTTGACGTTTCAATGAAATGTTTATTATGTATTTTTAGGTGAGTGTATGCAGTACTCCTATATACATTATTTTTCCTTTAGTAAGATTATCATATGAAGAAGTAGCATCCATATTTTCTCATTGATGGTATTTATATGAAAGAAAATTAATTGATATTGACCTTAAGTTAGCCCATCATTAAGCAACCCTAAACCAAATGAAGCTTCGAGGATTGTGTTCAAAGCTAAAAAAATAAATTTCATGAGATTGGTTGTCTTTTGATATTACTAATGTGTTATAAATTTTCTAATGAGAAATTTACTACTATCCTTCATTGATAAGTTTAGCTTAGTTTAGTTGAGACACATTCTATTTATAGTTGCACATAGAGCATTAGTGCATACATCTATTAAATTATAATATATTCATTTTATATAGATTAATTCAAGATATTTATACTAGTTATACTATTAGTTTATTTATAATAACTATTTAAATAATATAAATAAAATATGACTTTTTTATAATTCAAGTAAATTATTGATTAAAACAATTAAAATAAATATATTTATATTGTATTTATGTTTATATAAAATAATGTGATTAATTGTTATGAAATAATTTTATATTTATCGAAGTGATTTTTAATTAGTTTGAAAATTAATTCTATTTTTTTAGATTTTCTATAACTTACACATGAAATTGTCTTTTAATTATTTCAATTTTCCATTTATTAAATTCCACTCTCTAATTTAAAAGTAATTTTAATTTTTAAATTTTTTTTTTTTATTATACATTTATTTAATATATTGATTTTAACACAACTTCAAACATATTATTCTATACTTTTATTGCAATTCTACAAACACCAGTACTCCCATGACAATTTTATTATCATACATTATCATATAATTAAATCTATATTATTCCATCGTTTAGTACCACATTCCTCTTCTCCGTAGTACACCCTGTTAATAACCCTGTTAATTTTTATTTATTTTTTTGTATAGGATGGACGGTTTGTTTGACAGGGTGGTCCTTTTCATTTTGACAAGGTAAGATACATCTGTGTGTCAAAATACGACCCGTAATGTATCTCCGTGACCTCTGCCAAATCCTTTGAACGTTTATCATGTTTAGCAATGTGATACTTAGTCCATCCTGTCCGATTTCCCAAATATACAAATTTATCATCAAATAAAAAATGAATACCGAAATTGATATCTGCTACCTTTCTGGAATGTTTTTCTCATACGCAAAATAATGATAGAAAAGAGTTCCTAAATATGACACTCAGCCTACGCCGTCAATCATATATTTTGTGACAGTCATCTCTCTAAAGTTCTTTTCAAATAAGATATATTTAATTTTACTTATTGCAGATTTTTTTGAGGTGTAAAATAAGTGAGTGTAAATTGCAGTCTTTGATTGAAAAATTCAAATTTATATTAAATATTTCATCTAAAATGCTTCTTAAGGATTCAAAAAAATTATCAAATACTAGTTGTAACATCCATCATGATTCAACATGATCATGTATCCATTATCAAGGGTGTTTGAATTCCATAATCATAATGTGACATCTACTTCTTGTTGACACATTTAGTCATGTGATCGGTCTCACATCATTGGAATTATCATGTGTTCCCTTGCTACTAATATTAATGTATTGATAAATGTCAAATAATAGGAGTAAAATACATCATAATGCTGCATTCATCTTTTGTTATATGTTAAGTGTACACACATTATTTAATAGCCATTGATGAGGTTTGCAATCATTATTTAGTGACCACTATTGAACTTACTACATGATATAAGGTAATGTTCTTCAAAAACTATTTATAGGTATGGGTTTAGTCATATTCACAATAACAAAACAAAAACCAGCATTTTAATTTTTAGTTTTAGTGAGATTCAAAATCCATTTACTATCATATTACTGTCATGAGGTTTATATTTATCCATTATATTCATTTGTCACTCAACTATCAATGTTTAGACCAGTGCATGTTGCACATATTTAATGCAACATCAAAATCATGTATAGGTGTGGGTTTAATAAACTTTAAATAATAAAAATAAAATGAAGATTTTAATTTTTTTATTGAGTTAAAAAAAAACATTATTTAGATCCCTACACAATAGAGATATGGTTGGATATTTACTACATTTTAAACTACATGCATTCCATTGAATGACTCACATTAACCTCAATATATTGTCACAAACACTTCTAATATATGGTGTCAATTGTTGATACAGAGGAGAGATTTCTACTAGAATTTCAATCAAAACCTTATGTAAGCTCTAGAGGACATCAAGGGGTTTAACCAAAACAATGTAACTCTCATCCCATTAGTGACAAGTAGTAGTGATAGACTATTTTCAATTTATTTATAATTTTTTTAATAGTTTAACATTTCATTATATTAAACTAAAACAATAATTTTCATAGATATCTAGCTTACACATTATTAAGATAATGGTGAATGGTATATGACTACTAAAATTGATTATTTTCTTTGAGGATAGTAACTATACTTTTTAATGTATAATCATATTTCAATTGAAAAACACAACCTTCCTATTTGATCCAAAAAAAAATAGTACACATATTTATATGTTTAAAGGAAAATGTTATGGACAAGAAAAATTATTGAGAATTATTTTTAGGCTACTTATAATTACTATACACTACATATCACAAATATTTTTGATAAATAAATATCTCATTAAGAACCATTCCTACATGAAATGCAAATTTATTCACATTTTAGTATTTAATATATGCCTAAATTATTGGTTTGTTAGAACACTCATTTGAATGATATAATAAGTTGTTAGAGGCATAAACCCATCCCTAATTGTATAATGGATTACAAGGTTCTTTTAGAGATCATTAAATCTATAAATTCAAATATGATGTTTATTTTTGTTATTTTGAAGCTCATTGAATCCATGTCTATATGAATTTTTTGTGAAAAATTACCAATGAGTCATACTAATATTAAACTTATTACATATGTTGAACCTATGAATCAGGTTCAAATTATGATCATGTTTCATCTAACTACACATAGGTTAAAAATATGGTGTATTTTCAACCTAGCAATTTTTATCCCTAAAATTTATAATATTTGAGGACGGTAATCATTTAATGATATCAAGTTTCATGTTTAAGATAACTACACATAGGTTAAAAATATGGCATATTTTCAACCTACCAATTTTTATCCCTAAAATTTATAATATTTGAGGATGATAATCATTTAATGATATCAAGTTTCCACAATCCATAATGTTCCTCAATAGACTTTTTGGATTTGATTGTGTGAGAATTTTAACCTAATATTCTCACACAATCAAATCTAGAAAACTTGCTAAGGGATGCTAATCATATGAATACTAATACTTGAATTTTCTATGAAGAGAACAAATATATTTTTTATTATCTCTAAAATCTATTTTTCCATGAATTTACAATATTAAATTGGCTTGAAAATTTAATAAATACATAAATTTCAATTTTGATCTAAATTAAAAGAGATAAATTTAGTTATATTTAATGTAATAAAAATCTTAGATTAAATTTTTTATATGACTATTTTCTATCAATAAACATCTTTTCGTGACTGCATTTATGTATGTGATTCATCTAAAAGAGTATAAAACTAATATCTTAGACATGGCCTTAGTTATAAATTCTATGGAGCATATCCCTTAGTTATAAATTTTGGTGTTTCTTTGCACCATATTTTTGAATTGTTTACATTTGTTAATTTTTTATGCAGCCAGTAATGTTTGCATTTAAATCCTTCAATGCATGAAAAGAACCTAGGAAAGGTAACTATAATTATAAATATTTAATTTTACATGCTCAATTTAAGCCATACAATATTTACATTTGAATTTGTCTTTCTTAATAGGAATTCATGTTTTAAAATTTTCTAGGTGTGGAAACAATTGTTTTTTAAAAGGAAAAAACAGGTTTTATAGGGACCTGAAACCACAAAGTTTAAACATACAAAGATAGAGCAAAAAAAGTCCAAGAAAACAGACAATTGTCCCAAAAAGAAATGACAGCAACAAAGAGACAACAGGGTCCAAAAAAGGACCACCAAAAAGCCAGAGAAGACCACAACAGCCCTACTCCATGATGTTTAGAAACTCCTCAGCTTCCTTTTCAACTTCACTCATATCCTATATTCCCTGCTTGAGGATTTTAACCGTATGTGTAGAAGCAGGGGCCTTCCTCTTCTTGTTAGCCCAGGTCCGAGTCGAAATCCCTTCAACAACAACTCTGCTACAGCCTCTGTCCACATTCAAGTCCACGAACAGTGAGCCCTTTTGATTTTTTTCCAACTTTTCCACCATAGCGTTAATGATAATGGCATTGTGCCTAGCAATTTTATGATTATGCGCCACAGTGGCCCTGATATTTTGGCCAATCTTAGACATATTGCTCTCCAGCCTAGTCAATCTTTCCTCCTGCAACTGTTGTCTTTTCTCCGTTAATATCTCATAATCTTACAATTGTTAATATTTCATAATCTTGCAATTGTGTGGAAACAATTGTTAATATTTCATAATCTTACAAATTATTAGCTCCCTTTTGGGAATTTTTTTCTTTATAATAAGAATTTCGGTATTTTTGGGAGGTGGATTGTTCATATAAAGAAGGAATATGATAGATCACTTCAAGACCATCCAATTGATTAAAAGATTAATAGTATACAAATTAAACTAATTTTATCAATTTGACAACTTAATATTAATGTGTTATTGGTTAGAATCAATCAATCTAACAATACAAGTCATTTCATCTACAAAAGTAAAGCCAAAGGACAATGGTGCTCACCCATTCATATGGTAGATTTTGTGGCTCTAAACTTATATCAATCTAATAATATTTTATCTAAACATCATTGGTCAGCTAATCCATCCATTTTTCCATTGGTATCCTCTTCTACCATGTGGATCCATATCATAAAAGAACATACAAAGTACAATTTAGAGTTGTTTGATCTTTCTCAAGATCAATGGTGCACACAATGTATTGTAATTATTAGATTGACAACTTCATATTAGTGCTCAATTGGTTCATGATTCCATGTAATCAATTTGGTGGCCCCTATGACTTTCAAAATGGATATATATTATTATTCCATTGATTAGAATATCTAGGTTACCATTTTTGGAGGTTCATTATCATTTTCCTCAACATAGTCCTCATGTAAATGATAATAAATATGATTAATGTACTCTAAAAAAATAGTACCATTTCACTTATTTAAATTGTTGTTGGGTGACTTGGAAATTAGGTTGAGGACAATTCTCTTAGGGATCATCCACAAGAGGATCCTAAGAAGAAGTGGGTTTCACTTTTTGGAACCAAGCCGGTTGGAAAATTCATTTCTCCCCAGGTTAGTAATATCTCTTCCTCAAAAAGTGGGAAGTTTGCTATTCTAATTTCGGATCCTGTAATAGACCATAACGTATCTCTAATGGAGTCGTCACTGGTTGGAAAGTTAATGGGTCCACGACCAAATATTGAGGTGGTCAGGGACTTTGTGAAGAAGAGATGGAGAGTCAAAGGACAAGTAGAGGTTGCGGCTCTACCTAAAGGTTTCTTCTCTTTTTCTTTTTCTTGTGAAGAAGATAAATTTGTAGTTCTCTGTGGTGGCCCTTCAGTTATTGGCAAGTCATCTCTGGCTATTAGGAAGTGGTCTCCAAAATGAACTTCTCGGATGCTACCTTTGAGGTAGTACCAGTCTGGGTGCGCTTACCTAGGTTACCACTAGAGTTTTGGAATGAGGATGTGTTCAAAGGGATTTCCAACTCCTTTGGGGAACTTTTATCCATTGATGCTATGACTGCATCCAAAAAGAGGCTAGTTTTTTCTAGAATATGTGTGGGGGTTACCCAGTCCTCAGATCTCCCCTTGTCGATTGAGATAGTTTCAAAACTTGGAAAATGGACTCAAAATGTAGAGTTTGAGACTCTACTCTTTGTGTGTTTTACTTGCAAAAAGTTGGGCATTGGGCGAAGAAATGCCCGAATAATAAGGATAAACCCAATAAGAAGGTGGCTCCTAAGGAGACTAAGATGTGGAAGGTTAAATTGATGGAGAAGACTTAGGAGGAAGAGAAAAGTGTTGATTTATTTAAGGAAGGACAGAAAGTTAGTGGAGAGTGTAATCTCAGCCTAGAAAAAAGGAAAGATGAGGACTCTTGCAAAGGATCTAATAATCTTGAAAATATTGAAAGCCAGATTAAAGAACCTAAAAGAGCAGAGGTCAATTTAAGAACCAAGGATTCCCAGGAGGAGGATGAAAGAGGAGGAGGGATGGATGAAAAGAAGAATGCGATCCTTTATGTTATCCCAGATTTAGTAACTGATAGTTTGGAGGATACTTTCCACTCACACCAGAGCTTCGAAAGGGTGGCAGAGGTCTATGAGAGGTCAGGGGAGTCCAACTCTCCTAGTCATGTTGAGCCACAAAGCTCTCCGGAGATAGTGAAATCTACATTTGGGAATTCAGTTGGTTCTCCCAAGGTGGGGAATGAGGGTAGCAATCCCCTGTTACATAGAGTTGCTACAATAGATGATTTTATGGATGGGAAATAGTTTATGGGTTTAGAGGATCTAGAGCTAGAAGAAGAAAACCTATACACTAAAGTTGAGAAGAAGAAGAGTAAAAAGGGGAATAATACAGTGGGGGTTTCTACAAGAAATAGGGCCAAAGAAAATGTGAGATTGATGAAAGGTTCAGGTAGAAAATCAACTAAATGGAATAGAGAGTAGGAGTGTATTCAAAACATTGCGGATGGAACTCAAAAAACCATCCTTGATTTATGTAGAACTCCATCTAAAAAATGAAAGTCATGTCATGGAATATTTAGGGACTAAACAATTCCCATAAACAAGAAATTTTGCACAATTTTGCTAGAGTCCATAGGTCGGATATTCTTATCATTCAGGAGACTAAAATTTCCAAAGATCATGTGCAGTTGATTAAGATTTTTAAGAATGGTGGTGTACAAGGTTGTAGTTCGAATGGTGCCTCTAGGGGTTTGGTGACCTTTCGGAATCAGGATCATATTCAAGGTACTCCAATTTTTGGAGATACTAATCATCTAGCCACCAGATTTAAGCATATCAGAGATGACTTCAATTGGATTTTGTCTAATATCTATGCACCCAATAGTAAAACTGCTAGAAGGATTTTTTGGAAAAAACTTGAGTCTTTTAGATCATGCTTTTTGAATGAGAACTGGGTCATTATGGGGCACTTTAATACACCCTTGATGGAGTCTGAAAATTTTGGTGGATCTCAAATTCAGTTGGATAGGGGTATGTGTAGGATCATTATAGAAAAAATAGGCCCTTAAGTGGCAAAAAAAAAGAAAAAATAGAATTAGGCAACTTGACGTAAAAAATTGAATAAGTTATCTATATTATTTCAAAAATATGTAAGAATAGAATCTGTAGCAAATTGAATGTAGTTTTTAAACTACTAGGTTTTTTAAATCTGTTGGTGAAAATTTGAAATTTCAATGTAGTAGTACTTAGAATTTTAGGGAAAAATAGAAGTAGGTGTCTGTCTATACACCTAACCACAATTAAATGATAATATTTTTTATAAGATTTTTAGATATAAGTGATACTCATGTCTTGATGTGATGCATATTTTTTTGTAATTTCCAAGTAAGTAATTAATTATGAATTTTTTATTACAACTTTAAAAAAATATAAAAACTTGTATGTTTGACCACCTTAACTTGGTCAAAACTTCATGAAATTAAATTTTTCTTTTTTTAATCCTATAGTATGTGAAGCATAGAATGCGATGCATATTTCAAATTCAAAAAAAGTGTTACCATTTGAAAGCTATAATGTTTTTCAATTAGCCTATCAATCAAGACTTTAGTCATAATTCAAATAGAAAATGAATAATAATAATTTATTAAATTAAAAGTAAAGTATAATTTATATTGGTGGAAAGTTGAGAATCTACTTTAAAAACCCTTTTCGTTTCATCAATTTTGGGTAAAAAAAAATTCATCAGCCACATAACCATCATATTGCCACTTTTTGGCCCATCATGATCCTACACATACCCATAGTAAGTTGGATTTGATGAACTTTATCAACTCTCAATGTTTGCATGTTATGTAACTCAAGGGGGCTAGCTACACCTAGTCTAATAGGAGAGCAGGGAATGATCTCATTCAAGTTAGGCTTGATAGGGCTTTAATTTTGGAAAACTGGTTGAAGGACTACTGTTGTTCGTAAAATGCTCTCTCTAGAATTGGCTCAGATCATTTCCCAATAAGTTTTATGGATGAGTTTGTGTCAGGTAAGAGGAATTTTCCTTTTTGATTTGAGAAAATGTGGCTATCTCATCCTAAAATATTTAATTGCATTCATGAGTGGTGGAACATAAATGTTAATGGTACTGCCATGTTTAGAGTGGCTAAGAAACTTGGCGAAGTTAAATCTAAGATCAAGACTTGGAACAAGGAAGTTTTTTGGGGATATTTTTGAGTCAAAAGTTTCAATTCAATAGGACTGAAGGGATATTCAGGATTGTATCTAGAGACATGGTTATGTGGGAGATATCCTTGAAAAGAAAAATGAAATACTCTCTAAATATCATAATATTATCTCAAAGGAAGAGGATTACTAGAAACAAAGATCTAGATGTGCTTGGCTTGCTGTTGGGGACAAGAACACTAGGATTTTCCACTTGAATACAATGAAACATAGGGCCTCTAATCATATTTCCTATATAATGAAAGATGGGGTCAAAATTGAGAGAGAAGAAGAGATTAGAGGTGAAGCTATTTAGTTCTTTACTAACCTTCTTTCTGCTAGAGAAGAGTTGAATGTGGATGCTAAGAATACTCTTATTGAGGAAATTCCTAATGTCTTGGATGATCATCAAAATAATCTCTTGACAGCTATCCCATCATAGGATGAGGTTAGGAAGGGAGTTTTTTTCTATTGAAGGCAATAAGGTCCCTAGCCTAGACGGTTTCCCCATGTTCTTCCAAGTGTTCTGGGAAATTGTTGCTGATGATATTACTAATGTTGTTAAAGATTTTTTAGGGATAGGAAACTACTAAAAGAGCTTAATGCTACCTTCATTGTTCTTATACCTAAATTCCATGGTGCTAACTCTTTTGATTCTTTCTATCATATCAGTTTATGCAACTCTTTTTACAAGATTATTTCTAAAGTGATCACTTCTAGATTGCTTGGGATTCTTCCTATGCTGATCTCTCCTCAGCAGAGTGGCTTTGTTTCAGATAGACAAATTATGTACTCAATAATTATGGTTTATTAGAATATCCACTCTCTTGAAGTTTCAAAAAACCAAGGCTTCTTGCTTAAATTGGACATGGCTAAGGCCTATGAGAGGGTAGACTGGAAATTTCTGATTAAAGTCTTACAAGCTTTTGGGTTTTCCTGAAAGATTTCTACAACTGATATGGGAATTGATTTCTACCACTAGCAACTCGGTGATTATAAATGGGTCTCCTTCCCATTTCTTTAAAGTGTCAAGAGGTGTCAGACAAGGGGATCATGTCTCCCCAATTATTTTCACCCTCATGGTTGAAAGTCTTGGGAGGCTCATGCATAAAAAGTGATAGAAGGTAGCTTGAAAGGTTTAAAACCCTCTTCAACAAATCTGGTCTGCTCACACTTGTAGTTTGTGGATGACACGATGCTTATGGGAAGTGATACTGTTGATGAAGCCTTAGATTTAAAGAGTTGTCTTGTTCTTTATGAGGAGGGCTCAGGGAAAAAGATTAATAGGACCAAAAGTTCCCTCTATTTTTTCAATACCCCTGAGCACAGATAAAGGAAGATTGCAAATATCCTAGGCTGTGGTGTTAATTCCTTTCCTTTAGGGTCCAAACCTCTGGACTCCTTTTGGATTTCTCTAGTTGATAGGTTCAATAGGAAATTAGCTAG
Organism: Sequoia sempervirens; assembly: GCA_007258455.2. Taxonomy (NCBI): domain Eukaryota; kingdom Viridiplantae; phylum Streptophyta; class Pinopsida; order Cupressales; family Cupressaceae; genus Sequoia; species Sequoia sempervirens. The sequence goes on from VDFB02215664.1 coordinate 16,636, forward strand.
TTGGAAAGGTTCCCCTTTGAGTCAAGCTGGTAAAGTTATGTTACTTAGGGCTTCTCTTTAGAATTTGCTTGTTTATTCTCTCAGTCTATTCAAGATCCCAGCTAAGTTTGTTGTCATTATTGAAAAGATCCAGAAACAGTTCCTTTGGTCAGGGATTGAGGAGAAGAAGAGGATTCCATTGGTGGCTTGGGAGAGAGTGTGTAGACCCAAGAAGTCTAGAGGCCTTGGTCTAAGAAATATCAGAGTGTTTAATAAAGCTCTCCTAGCTAAGCCGGTGTGGAGAAATTTTGTGAACATTTGGGAATGAAATTCTATTTGGTGTAGTAAATACTTGAGGGAGGTTGACTCCCTTCAAGATTTTCTCAACTCTTAGAACCTTCCCTATGGTTATTTTCTATGGAATAATACCATTAAAGATAGAGACTTGGCTAGAAAAGAAGCTCTTTGGAAGGTGGGCGATGGGAAAAAAATTCGGTTCTGGGAAGACAAGTGGATTGGCAAGGCGTCTCTGTGCAATAATATGATCTATAGTATTTATATGGAGGACTGCAAGTCCAGGTTTGGTTGGTTGGTTATGGATTATTGGAGGAATGATCAGTGGGTTGAGATCTCTTCTATCAGTCAAGATCTTCAACCTCTGCAGATTCTTCTTAATTCAATTAAGATAAACTCTCAAAGGAGGGAGGACACTTTGATTTGGAAGCTATCATCCTCTAGTACCTACTTTGTCTCTTCTGTTGTGGCCTCTTATTACTCTATCATTGATGTCCATGCTTGGGATAAGGTGTGGGTGAACAAACTTATTCTGAAAGTTAATTTGTCTGTTTGGATCCTTTTTCAAAATAAGCAACTGACTAATGATAATATTTATAAGAGGGGGTTCTCTTTTCCTAATAATTTCTATTTGTGTTGTGCTGAGGCTGAGACCTCTTCACATTTGTTTCTCCTTTGTTCATTTGATTATGCCATAAGGTATAGGATTCTACGAATGTGCAATCTTAGTTGGGTTTTTCCTAGAACTATTGTGGATTTTTATAACCAATGGAAGGCCCCCTCAAAGAATTGGGCCCATATTATGCTCTGGAACTATATCTTTCCTCACTTTTCCTGGGGTATCTAGAAAGAATGCAATAACAGAATCGTCATGGATGCTACTCTCTCGAAGGAAGTGATTTCTGGTAAGATCACTAGAGTTGTGGTTGAAAATTTTAATCTATTTAACAACAAGTTAAAAAGGTAAAGGTAAGGTCAGTATGTAGGAGTATGATTGTAGAATTGTGGGATCCTAGAAGATTAATGTGGATATGTTTAATATGTCTAAAAGCATCAAGGATCCTAGAGATGGCATATTCTGGAGTCTTCCTCCCCGTGGCCGGGTCAAAATCAACTTTGATGGCACGGCCAAGGGAGATCCTGGTCCTGCCAGGAGTGGAGGGGTGATAATGGATGAGAATGGTGCTTTCATTGTGGATGTTGTGGTTCCTTTAGGTAATCAGACCAACCATGTGGCTGAAGCCTTTGGTGTTTTCCAAACCTTGAAGTTGGCTAGCCAGTTAAAGTATAAATATGTGTGGATTGAAGGGGATTCTAACAATATTATCCAATGTCTAGAGGGTGGCCAAAAATCATCATGGTCAATACAAAATTGGATAGATCTCTCTAAGGAAATTATTAATACCTTTGAGAAAAGTTATATTATGCATGCCTATCAGGAAATAAACACGGTGGCAGACTTATTAATATATGAAGTTATCAACCTCCTCAGTAGGGAGTAGTGAGTAATTTAGTGCAGGTCTATCACAAATCAGAATATCAAGATTGGTCCATTGAGAGGAGTTATTGGTCTTAGCATAATTGATAAGCAAGGGGAAGTCTTCTATATTGCTGCAACTTTGTTAGACTTTCTTATTCTATGTTATTGTTAGGCGCTCTCTAATTATTGTAAGCTAAACAGTAGTATTGTCAGCATTCTCTATTATGCTCTTTACTTTATTGTATTTCCCACTGAATAAGTGGAAGAGGCTGGCTTGTTGCCTATCTTATTTTGAAAATTGCATTATAGCTCATTAGAATCTCCACCATATGGTAGCTCCATTCCTACCTTGGGTTGGAAAGCACATTCTTGGCGTTGAGTTACTTTCAGCATTGTAGTTGGTAGGGATCCTCTAACCATATGCTCGTTGTCATCCGACGCATTCTTGGATAAAGTTTATTTATCAACATTGCATTGAGATCCTCTGACCATATGCTCACACCTTGCTTAACTCAGGATCCTGGTGTACATCCTGGTTAGAGTTGAATTCCACATCATTTTGGTTTAAGTGCTTACCCTAACAGATGTGTGTTGGATTGCTTATTGTAATAAAAAATTAAAAAAAAATTGGTTTGAAATATTTCAATAGTTGATTGATAATCTAACCCAAATCAAAGATAAGAGGAGATATCTATGTATTTCTATCACTCACCCAAATTTGAAGAGAAAATGCCATCATGATAGTTGATTAATAATCTCATTTTTCTTGTAGTCTTATAGATAATTTATAACTCTTTACAACGATTAAAAGATTTAATCGTAGAGATTGTTTTGCATGTATGAAACAACGACGATAAGAATGCATCTGGAAATGTTCTTGAAGGAAAGAAAAAATTGCAGCGTGTTTTCTAAGGATACTTCACTAGAAAATGCTAAGATAATTTTAAATCTGATCTACAATCAAGTCTGACTTCGACCAGCCTAAGTAAAAACAATTGATTGTGTCCTTCCAAAAGAAAAGGACGGCGGCAGTATTGTAGAAAACTGTTATAGGGTACAGCTCTTCCGTTGACCTTAGTTATCCACAAAATGAGTGTCGCTCCACCAACGCTTACACTCATACACAGAACAAAAAGCCTGCAAACAGGTGAGAAGCAAAAGTATCACTGTGGCCAAAAGAGTAAGGAGCTGCCATGAACCAAATATGTATTTCTTTATGTAATGCTTCACAGCGACGCTCCATCTCTTGTGATAATACGCATTGACATCAGCTATGACTTGATCCAAAAATTTAATTGAAGTCAATTTCACATATTTACCTATGCCGTTCCACATGCTTGCCACTTTTCCGTCGTCTGCCAAGTGATTGTAAATAATTCCGCTCTTTCTCAACAGCCGAACATCTTCCTCTGTGTCGATGATGCCGTTCATGAAATCTGTGTAGCGAGTGAAAATCAGCGCACCAGGCACCACTGAAGCTTCAAACGCCACCAGATTTCTGAGAATCACTTCTGTATTTGAATCTAGCCTCAGTTTGGGAAGGTAAAGTGTTGCAGTCCTCGTGTCGAAGCGAATTGTGGTGAGGTCTCCGTTGGTAGGAATGAATTTTACTCCTGCCGAGTATAAATCGGACACTGAAGGAATCTCCAGTTCGTCGCGTGTAGGTGGAGTTTGCACAGAAGTGTATCCTCTTTCTTCATCAGTTTCATCTTTCTGTTGATTTGAAGACTTCAGAAAAATGGAAATAAGATTCGTGAACAACTGTATCAGGCACTGCAGAGACCTGCTTTTCAAGAGGTGCTGAGAGAGCACCATGAGATGTCGGACAGGGCCAATGTTTAACGATGAGAGAGCCTTCCACAAGGCTTTCAACGCCCTTTCAACGAAGGTTAAATCTGGCAAGGTGGCCTTCTCGGCCTCATTCTCCTTAGTATAGGCATCTTCTATGGCTGCTTCAGGGACAATAGAGTAGTAGAGCACCTCCAGTACGTGACCCCTCTCTTTTATCAGCAACCGTGAACTATCGTGCATCTTGAACATAAATGGCGACCATTTTTCACAGACAAGACTTAGCAGATTGCTAAGCTTCTCTTTTGCTTTGTCTTGAGAACCCAACTGCATCTCCAGTAGCTTCTGCAAGAGGAACAAAGGTAATTGATTCTCGAGCATCACCAGATCTCTCATAATTTCATTGTGGGTTGCGCTCCTTCCAGATGGATCTAAAATTCCACTCAGTCGCTTCACCTGCAAAGAGACTTGTGAGGAATCCTGGTACGCATTTTGGACGTCGAACTGAAATGATTCCAACAAGGAGGCATCCAAAGCCATTAGCCACGCCAGGGATTCCTCCTTATAGTCCAGACATTTCTGATAGCAGCTCCTGATTTTTAGGTCGTACTTCTTCACCTCTTCGACTACAGATTCAAATTTATTGTCACCGTTTATGCTCTTCTGAAATCTTCGCGCAGCAGCAAATTTGTATCTCTCCATTCTTAACAGTTTGGAAATCCAGTGGTGATATGGTCCTATGGAGATGCACTGGGGAATGTATACCTCTGGCGTGAGTGCCAACAGCTCCTTGGGCACACCAAAAATGGACACACAATTCTCCATTTCTTGTTCTTGCTCACATATTAGTTGCAGGCACTTCTTGATGTGAATGACCCAACGATCTTGGTCGACCTTTAGTTCATCTCCGTTGTTTGATTCCATGATTCCCAGTGTAAATGCACAAGGAATGAAAGGTCGCACAAAAAAAAAAAAAAGATGAGAATTAGATAATCGAAGGCTCAAATATGGTAAGGCTGCGGCTTAGGGTCATATATGTAGTTGGGCTTGTCACCAGAGGACAAAGACTTTATAATTTCATAGAAATTCTACACTGCCAGCGAAGATTTCCAATTTTCTTTGACAACAATTTATTTGCACGCGTCTTGCTTTCAAAAGAGTACTCATTCAATGTATTTGCAGCTTCTTGCTTTTACATGTTTCTTGTACAGTGGGGCATAACAGCAACTACATCAGTTTAGCCGGTCCTATGAGAAGGCCCGAAGTACGTACGAAAGGAACATTTAACAGCGACTTTAAATTTTAAGAAGTTTTAGTTTATCGTTTAACAGCAAGGAGTCTTAAAGAGATTACTATTTCATTAAATTTGTTTATTTAAGGTTGGAGTTTCGTGAAGGGGTTTTTAAAAAATATTTTAATGGTTGTTCAAAAATTTTAAGAGTTTTTATAAACATGTTTCTTATGATTTTAATAGTGGATAAGTTCTAAATTTTAAGAAGCTGATAGTCTTATATTTTTCTTTTAACAAAGAGGAATGGTAAATCTTTAATCATATAGATATATCTTAAAAAAATCAATTAAAATTTATATTTTATATTATACATGAATGGCATTGACAATAATTTTTTTAAAAAAATCAATAAAACTTTCATCTCCACTTCAAAAACTTCTTTTTAAATTTATTTGTTTTATTAAAAGGAGAAACCTCTTTTTCCATACAAAATTGTTATATTCTATAAAACAGTTTTATTCTTTTCATAAAATTCTTACTCTACAAAAGAACTCAATAGATAAAATATTTTACAAATAGAGAACTTATGTGCCATGCAATTGTTTCGAGATGTTTCTAAGTATAAGAACATCGTCCTTGTGCATTGTAAGGATAGTCAAACAATATTTGTAATAAAATTAATTGAGATGTAAGACAAAAGAAAAAGAGGTCTCGTCCCTTCTACACGTCATAGGTAAATGCTTGAAAGTGAACAAAATCTCCCTATATAAATTTGTTGATATTATTTTCTGATAATTTTTAGATCACAAGGATGGAATATTTGAATTTACTGTAATCTAAAGAACGTTTTTCATAGTTTGACATATCATGGTTCTTACTGTGGCTAACTCATTCTTACCTTGTTAAATTTGTGGAGCTCACTACGTTTGAAATAGAGATTTTTGATGAATTAACCATTTTGGGAGGGAATTGAGTTTGGTCAAGTTTAACCTTTCAAATTTTCATTTGTGATTATGGATGTTTAAAATAGGGAATCAAGATATGTCAAAAAAGAATGGATAAATGAAATTAGTTAAGATTATTTTATTTTCTGATTTTTTTAATATAAAAATTAGATTGCAAATGTCATCTCCTCCAATATGTAAAATCTATTTAAAAAATAAATTAAATATATCTCAAATCTAATTATTATATATATGTAACATTTCAAACTCAAATTTATTAAGAACTAAATTAAATATTAAAATTACTCTTTGATAGCATTAAAAAAATGTGTTAAACATTTTTTTCCTGTACAATTAATAAACTCATAATACTCTTTCTCTACAATAAATAAAACTTGAAAGTCAACAAATCTCTATATCCTTATCCTCATATATATATATATATATAAAATTTAGGATTTAGGATAAAAATTAAAAAAAAAAAAAAAAAAACATTCACTGTTTATGGTTTAGAATAAAATTGAGAATCAACAAATCAGAATGGAACACCTGAATGGATAGCATCGACTTAGTTTTCCGAAGGCGTAGAAATGACGACAGGATTTTTATACGCAACTGTCATTAATATACTTTTCATGTTTATCTTTGATGGCTTAAACTTGCTGTTATTTTAGCCATTTCTATATTTTGAACAACATTCGCAAATATCCATAACCTTTTCTTTCAAGTTTGGATATTTTAGCTTTGTAAATTGAGCTTAAATTATGATCATTACTTATTAATTTTTTTATTTAATGATTCAAATTAATTATTTAGAGTTGTGTATTAGTAAAAAATTATATTATTCATTATTTTCAAATTATATTGGTTAGGAGCATTTAAATATTAAATAAAAAATATTAGAATATATATTAAAAAATTTAATTTATATTTCTAAATATTTATAAATAATATGTTAAGCATTATTTATTATTATGTTTTGTTTTTTTTAATTATTTTGAAATCAAAGATCAATCTTTACTCATTATTAATATTGTTTAATACTTTCTATTCTATTTACACTAAGTTCAAATATTATTTTTTCACACATCAAATAGGTACCCCTCAAACTAGCTTATTGATCTTTCAGTACTAAATATCTATTTTCTAGAATACCGATAACATGCAATACATGTACGTAGAACTAATTTATATCCACTAATGTTTATCTCTAGACACTTTTTAATACATCAATTGGAAGATACTTTGCTTTGTTCGATATGAAAACAATAAGGGAAATAAAGGAAAATCTTGTGAAAAAGATAAAAACAATTAAAACAAAGCAATAAAACAAAGTTAATATTTTCTATGTTTGAAAGTGGTTATTATCTTGAAGAAATTATATATACCTTGTTACCTTAAAGGAAAAATCATTGTAATGAATTATAATTAAAGAGCAACATTAGTGTGAACTTTGTAATCTGTTTCACTCATGTAAATATCTATCTTTATCTATTATTTTGTTATTTCATTCTATTTTTTCTGTTATTTATTTGCAACTAACTTGTGCTCTAATATTATTTAATTTTGTGGGTTTTATGTTTCCATTTCCACAACAAGTGGTAATAGAGAATTTATTTTGCAATGTGTGTGTTAAAAATTGGTGTTTGTTTTGAAGCATCAAATTGCGAAGTTTTTGAGTGCAAGGCTTGAGGTGGAGAAATTCAATACAAAGAATAATTTTGAGTTATGAAAGTTTAAGATTTGTGATTTGTTAGAGCAACAAGGGTTGCGCAAAGCATTGGTAGGGAAGTCAAAGAAATTTGCAAATATGATTGATGAGCATTAGGAGGATTTAGATAAAATAGTCCTTAGCACAATTTGATTGTGTTTAGTAAATAATGTTCTTTTCAATTTTGTTGGAGAGGAAACAACATTACCTAGGCTTATGGAGTATAATGGAGAGTCTTTATTTGTATCAAAAAAAAGTTATTTTGTAATGTCTTTGTTGGGATTTGATGTCTATTTTGTAGCATCAAATGGCAAAGGTTTTCAATGCAAGGCTCAAGGTGGAGAGATTCAATGGTAAGAATAATTTTGAGCTATGGAAGCTCAAGATACATGATTTATTAGTGCAACAAGGATTGCATAGAGCATTGGTAGGGAAGTCATAGAAATCTACAAATATGAATGATGAGGATGTGAAGATCTAGATACAAGATCTCTTAGCACAATTTGGTTAGACTTAGCAGATGATGTTCCTTTTAATATTGATGGAGAGGAAATAATAGCAGGCTTATGGAGTACAATGAATAGTCTTTATATGAAAAAATACCTAATGAATTAGATCTACTTGTAGATGGAATTATTTAATTTATGAGTGAAGGAAGATATTAAAAATTGTTAATACTCTTATGTGTCAATTAGATAGTATGGGTATAAAAGTTAAAGATGAAGACAAAATGCTTGTTACATTATTCATTTCATTTCCTGAATCTTGGAATCACTTAGTAGCTTTTATTAGCTTTATAACAATTGAGACCCTTGAATTTGAATTTGTTATTCGAGCTTTTTTGTTTGAAGAGGTGTAGAGGAAATCTAACATAGAAACATCCACATGAAGAGCAATTGTGGTTATGGTTTGATCCATAGAAAAAGGGGAAGATTTGAGAGGTACATCCAAATCTTAGTCAAATGGAAAAAAGAGTAAGGGAAAATGTTGTTACTATAGGGAATCTGAAAAAAGTTTATTTCAAGAGGAAGAAGATAATGATGACTCCAAAAAGGAAGAAAATTCAGTTGACACAAGTTGAGGTATGATTGATGAAGTTTTATTTGTTTGTAATTCCTTATAGTACAATGAGGAATTGTTATTAGATTCTAGTTCTTATAATCAGATGTGTCCACATAAGAATTAGTCTTCCTCTTACCAAGCTATTGATGGTAGTGGTGTTTTTATGGGAAATAATGTTTCTCGTAAAACTTTTAAGATTGGGAGCATTAAGATTAAAATGTTCAATGGTATTGTGAGGACATTAATATAGGTAAGACATGTACCAAAAATGTAAAAGAATTTAATTTCCTTCATAGTTTTGGATTCTAGCTCGGCTATTAATTTACAAGCCAAGGTAGATCAATGAAAGTGTCCAAAGTTATTTTGGTGGTTATAAAGGCTACAAATATTATAAACCTTTACAAGCTAGAAGAGAGTACTATAATAAATGAAGTGGGAATGGTATCTAAGAAGATGATTATACTCATTTATGTCATTAGTAACTAGGTCAAATGAGCGAGAAAAGGTTGAAGTTACTGTTAAATTGTAAGTTACTTCCAAACCTAAAATCTTGAATTTGAATTTCTATAAGCATTGTGTTTATGAAAATAAATATAAACAAAAGTTTAAAGTAGGTAGCCATAAAAAAAAGGTATTATAGATTATATTCATTCAGATGTTTGGGGACCTTCCACTACAATTTCTTCTGGAGGATCATCATATTTCATAATATTTATAGATGACTACTGTAGAAAGGTGTGGGTCTATATTGTTAAAATTAAAGTTGATGTGTTGAATTTATTTAAGTAGTTTAGAGATTTGGTTGAAAAGATAATTGACAAATCAATCAAGTGTTTAAAAATAGATAATGGAGGTGACTTCACATCTTTACTCTAACAATATGCATTACTGCACAATTTATGTAAATGAGTGTTATTTATTCATCCAAATCCACTTCTACAATTCACCTTCTAACATCTTTTAAGGTACTCTACACACCAAAGATGTCATATTTTACTATATTTTTCTCATCATATGTCTTTTCATTGATTTGAAATTGGGTTTTCTTCACAAAAATCAATAATTTAAAACTTGCACCCATCTTATTGAACACATGTATCTAAATTGTTAGATGTGAAATAGGAAAAAAAATCCTTTGATTGAGGCCTACTATGTTTCATCTATAGGATGAACAAATAATAAAAAAGTACTTGATTTTTTTGTTACATAGGACCCACATGACATGAAAGAATATATATGCATATTCTAATTGATATTTTATAGAGATATATAATAAAATAATTGATCTTATAGTGAAAATGGCTTCCCTAGTTTTGGTGCTTCAATGAAATGTTTATTGTGCTCTTTTGTAGATGAGTGTATTGTAGTACCCCTATATAGATTATTTTTCCTTTAGTAAGAATATAGTATGAAGAAGTAGCATCCATATTTTCTCATTGATGGTGTTCATATGAAAGATAATTAACTTATATTGAGCTTAATTTAGCCTATCATTAAGTAACCTTCAACCAAAGGATGCTTCAAGGATTGTGTTTGGAGCTAAGAAAATAAATTTCATGACAATGGCTATCTTTTCTTTTAATCAAAAGTGGCAAGACACTATATTTTATTACTTTATATATAATTATATTTACAAACCGTAGTCCGAAGAGCATACCAGCAAGAAAGAACAAGGTGAAGAAAACCTCTAGTTATAGCTCAAATGTTATTAAAAATTTTACAATTCAGTACCATATACATACAAAGAAGCCAATTTTTCCATTTGGCGTTCATCTAACTTCTCGACTTACATGTACATAATTTCAAAATTACAAAACATTTTGCTATTTGGGACCATTTACATTCATAGAAGCCAATTTTTCTAGTTGGTGTTCATATAACTTGTCAACTAACATGCCTATAATTCAAAAAATACTACATCGAATATAGTTTGAAATTTTCCTTAATGAAATATGATAAAAAAAAGTAGCTTCCATTTGTACTCGAAACTATCATTTGCATTTTTATAGGCTAGCCAAAAAATTGCTCAAAAAAGTTTGCATTCAAATACCTAGACATGTCAAAATCATTTTCAAAAAATCACTTTAGCTTTCACTTATTCTTCTATCTACATATTCTCCACAGAGTTCTTCTCTTTCTCATCATGTCCCTCATCCATGTTATGAGAATTGAGTGCAATATTCATATCTAGAACCACAGTTGCAGCCCGATTCTGAACCAAATTCTAGACAAACCTTTGCGAATCTAACTGAGCAGTAATTGGATGACATTGAATAACTAAAGAAGTTGCATTAATACAACTATGATACAGCAAAAAAGACACATAATGATAATTTTCTCTGAAACATTTAGACATTTCTCTCTCCACATGATGACTATATCTTGCCAATGCCCTGTTAAGATGACTTGGGTCAAAAAGCTCCAGAGACAGCTTGAATGCATCATAGATGTTAACAAATTTCCTATTATGAGGGAAGAAGTGTGGCGTAAAGATTCCACCCACATAACCCTCCCCCATACAAAAAACATTCTTCTGTGCGCATTAAAAAAGGGCTTCATTTTGCAAGAATGTGTCATTAACCATTTTTTCTACAATTACAATCACATAATCTAGACATTGTAGCATATCCAAGAGGTTAGAGATGAAAATTGACAAAACATTTGATGGAAAAAGAAACCTCCTTCACTTTGGATGGAGAACTTTCAATCCAATAACACATTTGAGACACCAATAATCGTAGGGACACCTTAGCTTAAGAATAGTTTGCAGATGAAGCTCTTCCAACCTTCTTGTAAATGGCCTCTCCCACATTTGCATTGGAAACCACACACAAAAATTCTTCAAACAATAATCCATCACTGTTACCCTTACAAATTTTTTGCAAATTAATCCTTAAGAGGATAGTTATGAATTTATTGTTTGTCAACAAAAAAACTTAATTTGGCTAAATAAATGGAGGAGTTTTTCAATAAGACATTAACTATCATGATGAAATCAAGTTTAGTATGTACAAAACTAAATTTGACCATCAGAAAGATGACATTTAGCACATGCTTGATTGATAGCCTACACCTCCAGAATAAATGAATCATTTAACATTAAGATGCTAAATGTACTAAAAATTGGTAAACCATTTTAAGAAATAATGAGATGAAAACACTTGTTACCACGTTGCAAGAATTAATGCTTTCTAAAAGAACGGATATAGAAATCCATGCATACCACAACTAAAAGATGGAAACTCCAAAATTCATTGTAGCATACTAAGGAATACGAAAGGATTAACCACACAGATGAAAGATTACACCAACTTCCAACAACACAAAATGTTGAGATCATCATAAAATAGGAATGTGCCTCTATTTGAGTCCAAATCATGCGAACCTGATTTCACAATATTTGGCATACTCCCAAATCTGCATAAACAATTAACCTTTGAATTTGTGTTATTCATTTGAAATGACATACAAGCCATCTCAATTGTATTGGCACCGCAAACTTTTGACAAGAAAAAAAATTGCACATATGAATAGTACGATTCAGATACATTCTTTAAGAAACTTCAAAATTTGTAAACTTTGCTTGCATCACTTTGATTCCTTCTTGTGATCTCATCAAATGGTTCTTAAGAAAAAATGCATCTATAATGCTTTCATTTCTCTCTCATATATCTAGTCAAGAAGCTCCCACACATGTAGTTTTCAATTACACATGTGTTGTTAAATCTTTAATTATGCTGAATTAATTTTTCATCTTCATGGATCTAAAAGGAATTGGAACTTGTAATTTCTAATTACCCATGTTTTGGCAAGTAACACACGTGTAATTTCCAATTACATATGTAAGGACATATCACCAAGTTAATATTTTTTCATAGATCTAACCAAAAACACAACACATCTGTAATTTCCAATTACATATATGAGGCCAAATCATTTCATCTCTTCATGAAAATCTATCACATATATATGTATTCTTATTCTTGAAGTATAACAAACCCTGTCTAACCTTTACAGATGTTAGATAAAAATTGATATAATTTAGGAGTTTCCATCCTTAATCAAATTTTCTATTTAGAGAAATCAAAATATCAAAAATTGTACCATGCCAAATTTACCATATATTTGTACACACCAAAAATTTAATTGGTTAAACCACCAAATCTAACAAAATCTTTCCTATTTTGTTAGTAAAGCTTCTAACATATAATGCATCTTACCTAGTGCAACCGCATGAGTAACTTCATTATCTACTTGATCACACCCATAGTTTTCTAAAAAAATTGCAACCATATTTCCTTCTTTGTATGTGTGCAAGATTTCATAATTACCTATTTTGTCAAGCAATGGCCAAATTTTCTTAACAATACATTCTAGCTTCCAATTTTTAAGCTTACGATCTCGACATGCATTAATTAAAACCATTGAGTCACCTTCAACTTGAATCATAAGTATTTTGAAGCTAAAAACTAACTTCAAACCAAACAAAAGAGCTTGAGCCTCAACATAATGATTAGTTCCAGACATCAATTTATAAGATTTTGCACATAACACTAAACCTTTATGATCTCTTATAACCACCCCTACTCCAAATAAACCCCGATTCCCCCTAGATGCTCCCTCTATATTCAACTTAAAGATAACTAAAGGAGGAGGAGACCATACTATAGAATCTATGCGTACCTTTGGGACATATTGATGAAGATTACCTTTGAATGATAGAGACAATAAAGTCCATGAGGACAACAAGCTTGAGTCCCAAGTAGTGAAAAGTGATCCAACATGATTTACTTTGTACACATAAGCATTTACTGTTTCAGAAATTGACCTTTCCAATAGTAATAGCTTTTGATCAATGTTCAATTTCTCTTTCCTAAAAAATATTCTATTTCTTTCCCACCAGATAGCCCATAATACTAAGGATGGTATCATGCACCAAATAGTTGCAAAAAATGATGTTTTAAACAGCTATGGCCAACTAGTAAATAATTTCCAAATGGTGTTTGGCATAGCTATTAACTAATTCATTTTAGCCACTACAAACAACCAACAAATCTGCACTACTAAACACAAAAGAAAGAGGTGATTTATATCTTCAAACTCCTGATCACAAAGCACACATTTGAAAGGAACAACTATCTTTAGTTTTACTAGTTTATCACTGTAGACATGCAAAATTGGCATAATGCATTTGATTAGGTCATATTCATCCGTTCATAAAATAAATCAAGTTTATTTATCAATCTCCTAAAGTCACCAACTTATATTAAATAAATCAAATTTGATCCTGACATCACCCTCCTTTTAATTAAATAAACCAAACTTTATTTAATTAAAATCCAAATCATATTTCATCCCTTTTTGATTTAAATAAATCAAAATATCTAAGTCAAATGGTTCAAAGTATCTAAACATCATCTAAGCTAATCTAATCTAACCACCCATCACATCCTCTAGCTTTTCCCATTTGCACCAATAAAGCATTTGAATTCATTTATAAAATTAGCAATTTCTCTCAACAAGGCATCCTTTTAAGAATATTCCCTCAAGTTTGAATATGAAGACAAGTTGACTTGTCCCTTCCAAAATTGCAATAACTTCTTTCTTACATGTCCCCCTCTCAACATTTAATTCACAAATTCAAATTTCAATCTCCCCCTCTTTGGCACATTGGCCAAGACTTGCACATTCCTCAACCTATCATAATGTGACAAGTGGCCTCATCTCATTGGTCCAATCTTTATCCCACATTGCTCTCTTATGAGCATTCTTTCAACTTGAGGATCTATAAGTAGAAGGCTGATTCTTCATCGAATGATCTACAATCTTATGCAAAGTCACTCTCTTCAATTAAGAACTAATTTTACCCACCTCATATCATCTTCAAAGCAATTTCATCATTTAGCTTATCCAAAGGGGTTGGAAAATGGCTATTTTCCACAATAGCACCAATCCCCCTATGAAGTAATGGTTTAATCCATTTTAGATAGGTTTACATGCTTATAATTTCTTTGTAATGCTTTTTATCATGTTTCCTTGTCTTAATGTGATTAAGAACTTCATAGGGAGTTTGATTATTATTTTTGGCTAACTTGACTAATAATATGTTGTGTTGATTTAGATAGCCAAGCAAAAATATTGCTCACATATTGGTACTAGAAGGAGGGAACTTCTTGGTTGATTGTCTTATGGAGTCTATTGTAATAGCTAACTACAGATTTATACTAGGTTTATTACTATCTGCAGGTCAATTTAAATTGGAGTGAAATTTCTTCATCCTGTTCAGATTGATATCTTTTTATCTATTCATTCTCTACATCATAATTCATTTCTTTTAGGTTTTTTCTTTCTTTATTTATTCAGCCACGTATGTTAGAAGGAAACAATTTCTTATATATGTAATGTCTTTGAAATAGAGGGATAGGTCAATATATTATTGAATTGATAGTTTTGAGTTTCTAGCAGATAGGGAACTCTATTTTCTTTTCAAGTGAGACAATGCTATGAGTAAGTGTTGCAGTGTTTTTCTATCAATATCACTGGCTTTTCATCACCAATGGCATTGTTTTCTTATCAATAGAGTGTATAGCTAATTTGTTTCGTAGTAAAGGCACATCATTCACTCATTTCATAGAATTCAAAAATTTCTTGTGGTCACTCCAAAGTAAGCAAATTGTGCATTTCCCAATCCCAGGGTTGTGCATTTATCATGTTTGTTATGTCGATTTAGTTGCTTGAAAGGATCTAAAGCCCTGCAACAAATCCATTTTACATGAACTCTGCAATTGTGACATTCCCTAAGATCACATTATTTCTATTTTTTTGGCACATTTTGTCAAACAGTTTATATTCCTTCTCTATTTTTTCTTACATGTCCACCATGGAATTTCCAACTATAACATCTGACAAAAGTCCTTTATGCATTTTTTTTCTTATGGCTGTCCATACTCTTTTCCAGGCTACATTTTAAGCAAATTCTGCATGCATTTTTTAATTCCTCTCTCATGACTATGTGGTAATTTCTTGGTTTTCCCCTCTGCAAATTTTAAATGTTTCCCCTTGTCCAAATGTGTTGTACCCTCAAAATGGCATTGGTTTCTCTCTAAATGTTTCCCCTTGTCCAAATGGCTTGCTACCAATTTTTAATGAAAATCAATTCTCTCTACACACTATTTTAAATCAATTCTAATGATAGATTATTCTTTTGCTAGCCATAGCCTCTCTGGGTGTCTGCTGATCCTATTATATTTCTTGAAAACTCAAAACTAGTTCCATGGAGACCCTTTCCTCGCTTGATAAATATGAATAGTTTGCAGTAAATGTTCTCTCAACTGACAGTGAACAATAGAGGCGTGGCAGACAATATATCAGATCAAACGAAGGTAAAGTTGCACTCAAAAATTTCCAGGGAGATAATTATTTTAGAAATCCTCCATGCTCTCAAATATTTTAAATATTATGTTACCACAACTAACAAAGAAGCTGCCATGTAATTAGGATATCCATTTTTTTTTAACTAACAAAGAAGTCATCTTTTACATAGAATATCCATGTTTGGAAGATGAAATTTTGAATGAACATAGATGTTGCCTTTAGTGGGAAAAATTCAAGTTTGTATAGACTAGATAAAGTGAGCAAAAAACAAAAAAAAAGTACGCTACGGAAAAGGTACGCTGGTACACTGATTCATTGATAATGCATACCTAAAGAGGGTTGAATTCAACTGAGAACCTCTATATCAAAGGAAGTTGTTGATATTGTTCCCAATCATCCACATGGGGCAAGACTTCTAGGCCTATGGTCTTCCTTTCACAACTATGATATAAATGTGGGTATTGGAGTAAACGCCAATATCACGCAGTTGATTCCGATGAGATGGATCTGAAAGTAGACTCTCGCCATATGGGTCAATCTCCACAAACGGAATGTCTAAAATAAAACCCTTGTTTGTAGTGGCCTATTAACTTATTCACCGAGTTTATCAAAATGGTGCATTGGAAATTATATTCCAAGAAGTTACTTGCCATGTCCAATCTTGGTTACAGTATAGAGGTTAAGACTTCATTCTTAACATACCTTTATACTCTTTCCTTAGTTGCATGTAAAATCATCTCTTCTTCTACGAAGGGCATGAGGCAAGCCCACCAAGAAAAACATACAATTGAGCTAGGATGTTATATTGCTTGTGAGTCAGTTTGAAAACATAGTGCTTTGATAATAAATGTTGGAGAACCAACATTCAACATGAGCATAAAATCTCAAACCCTTTAGGAGAAGCAAATATCCTTGAAAAAATTCACATGTTATTGATTTCCCTTGGGATTCGTATCCTTAGAGGCTTCTAAACATTTGGATTTCATCTCAATTTGCTCCTACTAAGGTCAACATTAGGAAACCTTTTCCTTGATTTCCTTGATTTCCACATAATGCATTTTGTGGGATGAAAGAAAATTAGGACATTGGACATTCAGTTGAAAACCTAATCAAGAAGTGTTTGTGATAAAAATAATCCATTAAGAAAAGATTGAATCAATTGGACCCCACACATGTGCTTGGCATCTTTTGGTCAGATGGCTTTCATGCAAACAATGGTCTTTTGATTTTGAACTACTCTTAGAGAAAGGCATGTTCTTCACTATCTTGGTCTCGTAAACAAGTCCTTCCTAGGTTCATTTAGGATCAAATCAAACACTTCATCCATCCCAAATATATATCAAAATGCATCCAACCAAAAAAATTTAGAACTTTGGAAACATCACTATCTATACTTGGGTACATCCTTAAATCAAATCAAAATCATCTGTTTAGTTAGGTGTGTGGGAATGCATCCTTTCTCATACATTTAATTAAATCAGCAATCTTTTAAAGAAATTCATCCTAAGATCACATCTAACATCTTAGGGTTTACAGGTTCATTATCCAAATCAAACCAATCAAAATAAAACCCTAAGTCTACCATTGATCCAAAGTCCCTAAATGTTAAACACCCATATCATTCACCCATTTCATCCTTCATCTCATCATTTGTCCTAAAACACCTTAGAGGTCACTTTTGTAACAAGGTAAAAACACAAGACGAACATGGGATATAAACTTGATCCATACATCATGAGTAATCCAAGTCAACTAAACTTTCAAAGCCTTACCATGCAGATTGATTATCAAAACTCACATTTATACAATCCATACATAGAATCATTATCTCCTACAAACCTCAATGTTACAACAAATGCGAGTCTACCCAATCTAAATCTTGGAACACCTTTTTCGATGTTAGATTTAAATCAAAGTTCAAACTTACAAGTCTATCCACCTAACAATCAATGCATGAGCCTTCAAACGAACAACATCATCCAATCAAATCCCTACATGCCAATTGAGAATGTACCAAGTACAACTTTACCAAACATGAAAATTTTGAATCCAAACTTGGCAAACTTTGGGATAGATATGTTTTTGAATCACACAAATGTTGTCCAGAGTCCAAACAAGATGTTAACGACTCCAAGACAAGGTGACACCATGCAAAATCAAAGTTACCTAAATCAACGCAATATGATTCCCAATTACAACAATGTTCAATTTAAACCTATCATGCCAAATCTGAGTGTCATCCCAAATCAGAACATTGTCCAAAATCAAACACCACAAGTACGCATCCCAAATCTGCTTGAACAAAAACCAAATCAACTATATCAAGGGAGTCAAGATCGAAATCAAGATCAAATTTGGTGAGATCAAATTGCTACACTTACCAAAATAGTTTTCATTATGCCAAGAGACATCTCCACCACCATTAACTATATCAACATCATTCCTTGGTTTAGGGCTTCCCCCTTTACCTAGAACCAATCATGCCATCCAAATCAATCCACCTAACACTAATCAAGCCACCACATCAAATCCTTTGAATATACCATCGACATCGCACCAACAGATGGTATCTAACCTAATGACAACATCAATCCTAACAAATCAAAATATGGTCTCCCAAGGATCTATCGCCTCAGTCATTTCGACCATTCCTATCACCTCGATCACTCCAACCACCCCTATCACACCCATCATATCTCAACCCCTCACTACCATGATCACTCCAAGTGTATCTCAACCACTTGTCACTACATCTGACACAATCCCAAATCCACCACCACTACCACGAAAACCAAACTTAGTAAGACAATATAACATTGCGCTAAAAGCTCACCAAGCCTACCAAAAGGCCATCCAACAATATCTAGGCATGCAACAAGCAACACAAGCTCAACAAGTGCAACAAGCCTCTCGAGCTACCCAACAAACACAAGCACAAACATGAAAAATGATAACTGGGTGTGTGCAAGAAGTTGAGTCCACTTTTTGGCCAAAAAGTGGAAGTGTTTTCCCTGATTTTCAGTATTTGACACATTTGACCTTAAAATTTGAAGCACTTAGAGATGAAATTTTAAAAAAGTCACTAATCATAAAATGTAGTGCTCAGTCTAGTTTCCAAATATATAATTTATTTCAATACCCAGATTGTACAAATTGAGTTTTAATAGGAATTTCTAAAACCACTGTTTAAAAGTCATTTTTTTTACCATACCATGCATGTACGACATCCATATTTTGACTTAAATTATTGTATTTTTCTAAATCCTTTTGGGAAAATTTTTATGACTCACTGAAGCTTGCTCTTGATATTTTTTTGTAATTTTTTATTGAATTTTTTTTTTTGTTAATTTTTTATTAGGCAGATTTTTCGTTTTGAAAAATTGTCATGTATGACATGCATAAGATGACCTAAACTTATCATTTTCTGATTTTATTTTTTTTAAATTGAAAATAATTTTCTGAATTTTGCTCGTGCAATCCGTTTGTCAAAATGTTATGTTGATCAAAAGTTATTAAATAATAAAAAACTCTGATATTTAAAGATTATGGACCAATTTTATTAGAAATTAATTGAAAAATAGAAAAAATAATTCAATTGCAAAAATAATTACATATTTGGAATCTGCATTGTTTCATCTAAAATGGGTTTTAATTTTGTCAGAAAATTTTGCAAAAAAGGTCATCAGCCATATGCCCAAAGTAGGTATTTTTCTTTGACATTGTTAGGGCCTTCAACTTGCAGGTCAAACTAGGTTGAAGGCCTAGGTTTGGACTTCCAATGCTTTTCCCAGACCAAAAACCTTGGCAAAAACCCGCCCACAAAACGTGGAAGTTTTTGCCTTAACCAAAAAATTGAAATCGGCATTGAGCAAACGAGATCCCGATTTTAATAAATAGGATCTCGATTTTTAAAAATCGGGATCCCATTATGGTTCGAGATCCTGAGCCTAAGATGAATCAGGATCCCATTTTGTGAGAATCGGGATCCCATGCCTTTTCCATCAGTTCGGAATCCGATGGGAAACAGATCCCGATTTTTAAAAATCGGGATCCCATTTCGTCTCAGGTTCAGGATCCCGAACCATAACGGGATCCCTATTTTTAAAAATTAGGATCTCGTTTGCTCAATGTCAATTTCAATTTTTTGGTTAAGGCAAAAACTTCCACGTTTCGTGGACTCAACTTTATGCACTTACCCAACTATTGGGGATAACGATGAACATTCAACCACTGGTGATAGCATTGAAAATATCCCCACCACAATTACTAAAAGCAATGATCAAGATCTACCCATCAAAAAGAACCTTGAAGATGTGTCTATCTCGTTCGAAGATCAAATCAACATAGATCAAGAGTCCCTTTTCAATCATGATCAAAATCCACCAATAATACCCAACAATGATCCAATTCAAGAAATGTGTGCATCATTTGACCCTATGGTTGAAGGCATTGGAAATCCCTCCACCACAATTGTTGAAAACAATGATCAAGATCTCTCCATCGATGAGCACCTTGAAGATGTTTCCCCCCCATCCAATGATCAACTCACCATACATCAAGAGCCACTTTTTAGTGTTCTATTTCAAGGAGTGTTAGAATTATTTGACCCCATTGACATAATCTACAATCCATCAACCAATGATCATGCTGAAAATGTCTCTACATCACCTAATAAGTTACAAGATATATCTCAAGAATTTATGCCAAAGCATGATCAACGTCTTTCACCAAAGTCTAGCAATGGTCCTTTCCAAGACATATTGGCATCCTTCGACCTCATGGTTATAGATACTGAAGGAACCCTAAACTCAACACTTGAGGATATTGAACCACTTACCATGTCTAATGACGACATCCAAGAACCCTTTGTAAGCAATCCATCCTTTGAAACTGACCCATGTCAAGAACTTTATCCAAAGCATGTTGAAAGAAACTCCCAAATCATTCAAGATCAATAATTTGTATCTTCAAGATACTACAATAATCTAATGGACACTCTCCTATCTATACAAGATGTCACAAATGATGATCACATCCATATAGCACATACTCCTCCATCTATCCATGAGATGCTTTTGGTGAATGAACATGTAGATGATCTTCATTCAGATCAGGATTCCTTTACTCCTGACACTATCACACAAAAAGAGCAGGTTATCGATTCCTATAGTCAACTGATTTGTCAACATCAGGATTAGATATATCCCAAATTCAGACTGGGGATATCATGAACAAAGATATCCAACATTTTCCACTCAAAGAAGCAGATAAGATAGAACAAGATATTCCAAAGTCAGGAGAGAAACAAATGGAAACAACGTCACCTATGGTGGTCATTTATGAGAGAATGCATTCTAAACAAGAGCTCTCAGAACAGACAAAATCAAAGCATGAAGGTACTACTACCACCATATTGGGGGAAACTTCGTCTCAAGAAAACATCAACATAAAGAGCATGAAGAATCCTTATGATGAAACTGATGCTAATACTACAACTAGTCGTGTCATGAATCTTCATCCACCCATCACCCCATCCACAAATTGGGACCAACGTCAAAAGAAATAATTGAATCAAAGTATGAAGAAAGTTATCAAAGAAAAAGAAGCTAGAAAACATAATGGACAAATCAAATACAAATGGATGCCAAAAAATACAAAGAAAGAGCATCCCTATCAAACTCCATCAGTCAAAGAAACTATGGGGAAAAATAAAAAAGGGAAAATTATCCATCAAAGATGTCCACAAAAGCAAAAGCAGAATTTTCAAGCAATGTACAAAGTGTATCAAGCAGTTGGTCCTAATTCCATGCACACTTTTGTATCCACCCATCATTGCTCCTCTTCCCAAGTTTGGAGAGTCAAAGGTTCCAAACTGTCAACCAATCCATCTTTTATCCCTAAACACACTCCATCCACGCCTCCACACATGAAATCCAATTCTTACATTAACCATGTATTGGCAACGACCCTTCATCATAAGGATTCAGAAGGCACTCTATCATGATGTGCACACAAAGATAAAGTTA
The DNA here is from genome assembly GCA_007258455.2 of Sequoia sempervirens. NCBI lineage: Eukaryota > Viridiplantae > Streptophyta > Pinopsida > Cupressales > Cupressaceae > Sequoia > Sequoia sempervirens. The sequence goes on from VDFB02215664.1 coordinate 38,525, forward strand.
ACTCCAGTATCGACAAAGAAAATTAGGAATCCAAAAAGTTTCATTCAAGTGCACGTATCTTAGCAAAGCAACTTCTTCAGGTAGGATACCAATGGAACATTATGACAAAAGTATCTACATCGACACCACTAGGTGGGTCAGCATGAATCTTTTAAAAAAACCAAAAAAATCAAAAAATATGAAAATCCAAAAAAGAAAAGAAAAAAGGATTGAAAATAGTAAAGATAAAAATCATCCTCAAGTTAAAACCACTATGGTGGCACTTTGGGCAAGACCATGATGAAAACCTGGTAAACAGGCGTCATGTGTAGAATCGAGCATCTACATGTGCTAGTTCAGGTGAAAGCATCTCATCCCATCTATAATATATCCAACATTCCATCCATATTATCCATAATAAATGCATTCATCCATGAAACATTTATCCAATCCATCTTTTCCATATGCATCCATAGTCCAAATTATATTGATCTTGAAAAACTTCGGTGCACACTTAATGCTTGCTTATGGTAAAACATCTTGACATGGGTCATTTTCATTGATCCTATCCTTTCCAGCATTATCTGAGCCATGAATCATTATCTAAATGACCATTCTTTATCTAAGCACCTTATCTTATCGCAAGATAATCCTTGGCATCCTTTGTGTGCTTACCATATCCATCCATCCACATGCCTATCCAAGCATCCATCCATGACATTCCATACATTGCTAGACATTGGGGGCAGATATCTCGCATCTTGCTTCGAGAATAAATCTTGGTCTATATGCTCTAACTTATGTGGTGATTTGGACATTGAAAAAATGAAATCAAATTGGTCAAAACACTTGTGTGAGAAAAATAAAATCCAAATCAGTTGCCCATGGCATATTTTGAGAAGATGACATTCCTTTTCAATCTTCATCATTCATTGAACATCAATCAAAACAATCAATATCAGTCGCATCTAACGCATCCTTCAACATCACATCAAATCATCCAAAACATCTTTTGTTTCAAACAAAGCTTCACAATCTTGATCAATCAAACCCAATAAATCCATAATCTTGGGATATCCTTCATGATCATTGTGTTCCTTAACACTATCCTTGCATTGTTGTGTATCCTCAACAATGTTATCATCATCAATCCTGATCAATTGAATCCAATAAATCCATAATCTTGGGATATCCTTCCCAATCATTATGTTGCTTAACACTATCCTTGCATTGATGTGCATCCTCAACAATGCTACCATCATCAGTCCTGATCAATCAATCCTTGCATTGTTGTGCATCCTCAACAATATTATTGTCATCAACCCTAATCAATCAATCCTTGCATTGTTGTGTATCCTCAACAATGTTATCATCATCATCAATCCACCAAACAGATCAATAAACCTTAGCTTGGTTTTCAACAAAAACCCAAAATAGAGCACTGATATCATCACATATATCCATATCCAAATCATCAAAATCATGTGAAAATCCAAAAACATCCAAAACATCGAAAAACCCAAAAACACTTAAAAAATTAGAAAAACATCAAAAACAATTGGAATCTGAACTACGTCGTCTCTGAGCTTAAAACATAGGCAAGGCTCATCTTTGATCAGCCCTCGAGACACAAAAATTCAAAAACATTAAAAAAAACCAAGAAAATCCAAAAAAATTCAAAAACATCAAAATCCAAAAACATTCAAAATCACACAAAATCCAAAAACATCAAAAAGTCAAAAAAGTCAAAATATTTGAAAAATACAAAAACTCAAAAAAAATAGCCTCAAAACATTCCAAAAACATCAAAAACATCCAAATATAAAAAAAAATAAAAAAAATCCATCCATCCCATCTTGATTTCACTCAAGGGCGGGGGCCCTAGCTCGGTTGGCTAAGTAATTCCGTTGCGGCTCTACTGGTCACGAGTTCTAGTCTCCCCCCGTCCCGTAGTACCGGAGGGCGTGTCGCACCAGCGCCGCCGGTCACGTTAAAAATTTTACCATGTGCACTGCAGTTTATAGGGGGTCGTGCTACCCGATTCCTGCAGTCTAAAAAAAAAAATCTTGATTTCACTCAAAATAATCAATCATCCATAACAAACTGATCGTCACCTTCATCCATTGGCAAAACAAACAAAAACAATCACAACAATCAACAAAAGAAAACTTCAAATGCAAAATCAAAATCGAAACAACAAACTTCTAAAGGAAAAATCAAACTCTTGATCATTTTTAGACATGTCAATTGACCTTATATCAACAGTCTATCAATCAACTTATCAAACCATCATCATCCTATACAATGTATGTCCTAGGATATATCATTCTGATAATGGGCATCATTTTGGATATCATTTGGATTCTTATCCTATAAAAAAAATCCCTTTGGCTAGAGATATGAAGATTGGCTTGTTTTTGTACTTGATTTTTTCTTTTGATTTATCTTATTGTGCTCATTCCAAGGACCTCTCGATGATATCCAAACGAAGGATTTAGAGAGATAGGAATGGGGCAATGATCATTATCTTTTGTCTGCTGTGCTTGTTGGATGTTCTTGTAAAATAACCTTGTTGAATACTTGCTCTATTAGATATGTATAGAGGATGTTTTGGACAACTTGTTGACTATTGCATTCATTGGTTATACCTTTCCATGTTTTGGTCCGAGATGTTTGAAACTTCTAAAGTGCATCCTAGCAAGGTTTTAGTATGTCAAGTGTGAACAAGAATACTCCTATCTATTTGTTGAGTCAAAGTCCATCACACTAAGTACCACACCATCCTAGTCCTTTATACCTTGATGCATCGTACTTATGTGTGTTATCAAACATAAGGTAAGTGACCCTTTTAAAATCCCAATCCTTCATAAGCAAATCATCCATTTTTCATCACCATTTCTCATCATCATATCTCATAAAGTTGTCTTGTTGGATCCTCTTGTCATCATCTAATTTCTTCTTTTCTACACTAACATCACATCATGATCAGTTAATCATCACCAGTGCATTCATCTTGCAACCACGAACCATCAATATTCTACATATCATCCCACATACATGTTCATCATCATAATATAGATCTGTTAGTCTAAGCATCTCATAAATCATACATTTCCATAAAACATATATTAAATAATCATATAGTCATTATCGCATCATCATCGCAATCATCCATACCACCCATTTTGAACCTCTTTATCAATCTCTTGAGGGGGAAATGTACCAGTGTACTTTCCATTGGGGCATACGAAAAAATCATAAAAATTTTCAGTTTTGATCGTGGCAAGTTTATTCTTTGAACCAACACAGCAAGTACATTGTTTCAAAGAGGGGCAAAATGTAGACATACAAAATTGGCATAATGCATTTGATTAGGTCATATTCATTCATTCATCAAATAAATCAAGTTTATTTATCAATCTCCTAAAGTCACCAACTTATATTAAATAAATCAAATTTGATCCTAACATCACCCTCCTTTTAATTAAATAAACCAAACTTTATTTAATTAAAATCCAAATGCATATTCCATCCCTTTTTGATTTAAATAAATAAAAATTTCTAGGTCAAATGGGTCAAAGCATCTAAACATCATCTAAGCTAATCTAATCCTGATTAATCTAATCTCACCACCCATCACATCCTCTAGCTTTTCCCACTTGCACCAATAAAGCATTTTAAGTCATTTATAAAATTAGCATTTTCTCTCAACAAGGCATCGTTTTGAGAATATTCCCTCAAGTTTGAATATGAAGACAAGTTGACTTGTCCCTTCCAACATTGCAATAACTTCTGTCTTACATGTCCCCCTCTCAACATTTAATTCACAAATTCAAATTTGAATCTCCCCCTCTTTGGCACATTGGCCAAGACTTGCACATTCCTCAACCTATCATAATGTGACAAGTGGCCTCATCTCATTGGTCCAATCTTTATCCCACATTTCTCTCTTATGAGCATTCTTTCAACTTGAGGATCTATAAGTAGAGGGTTGATTCTTCATCAAATGATCTACAATCTTATGAAAAGTCACTCTCTTCAACTAAGAACTAATTTTTCCCACCTCATATCATCTTCAAAGCAATTTCATCATTTAGCTTATCCAAAGGGGTTGGGAAAGGGCTATTTTCCACAATAGCACCAATCCCCTATGAAGTGATGGTTTAATCCATTTTAGATAGGTTTACATGTTTATGATTTCTTTGTAATGCTTTTTATCATGTTTCCTTGTCTTAATGTGATTAAGAACTTCATAGGGAGTTTGATTATTGTTTTTGGCTAACTTGACTAATAATCTGTTGTGTTGATTTAGATAGCCAAGTAAAAATCTTGCTCGCAATCACTTGTTAGAATTTTATTTTGAATTGCAAGCCAAGTTAAACAACCTGCTTTAGGAAAAACTTTTGAATACCAAAAAAAATGATAGGCTCTTTGTTGTGATACTTGTAGGGATGCTTGAGAAATTGATTTGTACCCCTCTTTAACTGTATAACAACCTATGTTTGCTTTAAACCAAATTAATCTATCAGGTTTGGATGAAAAATAAACTACTCTTTCTTGTAGGATAGATGAAATATGATCTTTATGATTCTCATATATTACCTCTTTTGAAAATTCCTTCCACTTGAATTTTCCAATCATTGAGTCGACATTCTGAACATAATCTTTCACTTTTGAGCCCCAAAGTCCAGACAAAAAATTTCCAATGTTCTCAAAATTGATTTCTATAGCTAGATTCTAGTATCCATTCCAAGAATCATTCCAAAATGAGGCTTCATTACCATCATTCACTTCCCAAGTTAGATGAGGTCAGATAAATTTCCTACACGAGACCAAAAAATTCCACATTGTAGACCCTGAAGGTGGATTTACAATAGTAAAAATTCTTGATGGACAATGGTTATCTAGATATTTGCTCTACATAAGATGACACCACTTAATTGTAGGTTTAGCATACATTCGCCAAACCATTTTAGCTCCTAGTGCCAAATTTCTAATTATCAAATTGTGAAGGCCTACTCCAACTTTTAACTTCTCTAAACACATTTTTTCTAGAGATATCAGGGGAATTTTCTTTTTTCTATCCAAATTACCCAACCATAAAAATTTCTTGATTAGGTTTTGAATTTGAAAAATGATGGACTTTAGTTCATTTAGAGCTGCCATATAGTAATTTGGAATCATTGATACTATAGATTTTACCAGTAAGATTCTCCCTGCTAAAGATAATTGTCTACCTTTCCATGACAAAATTTTAGCTTGAATGGTTTGAATGTTTTTTTTCTAGTAAGTAATCTTGTTCTGACTAGTAAAGAATGGGATACCAAGATATTTACCTTGTAACTGGGCTTGTTGAAAACAAAAAAGATTCACTATTCAATTTTCAATAATAGAATTTGTATTGAACACATAAATTTTTTACTTTCCTTCATTTATTTTTTGTCCTGAAGTTATAATCTACTTATCCAATAAATACTTTATCTGCAAAGCTTCTCTTATTGAAGCTTTAAAAAAAAAGCAAAGTATCATCAACAGAAAGAGAACGAGTCACTGATATATTAGTATTTGGAATAGAGACACCCTGAATGAGACCACATGTATGAGCTTTGAGAAAATACCTGCTCAAAAATTCTACTAAAATGATAAATATGAATGGAGACAATGGATCTCCTTGATGGACCCCTTGGGTAGATCCAAAAATTCCAACTGTTGATCCATTTAATAAAACCAAAAAATTAGCACCAGACAAACATGCAATTATCCACTTACACCACTTAGGAGAAAAAGTAAACTTCAATAGCACCTGATTCAAAAAATCCCAATGAACCCTGTCATATACCTTCTACGTATCAAGTTTAATAATCATTGTAGATAATTTCTTTATAGCAATGGAGTGCAAAGTTTCATGGGCAACGATTGATCCTTCTGATGTTTCTCTCCTAGGAAAAAACCCCCCTATTCCTCAAAGATGATTGAAGGTGGAAGAGGATGTAATCAAAGATAAATGGCCTTTATGAATATTTTATAAATTGTATTACATAAAGAAATAGGCCGAAAATCAGAGAAAGTATTAGGAGTTTTAATTTTTGGTATGATGACAATATTAGTCACATTAATTTTTTTTAGCATACCTCCTAATTTTCTTGATTCCTCCAGAGCATTAAGAATATCAACTTTGAAAAATTCCCAACATTTTCTATAAAAGATGGCAGTGAAACCATTAGGTCCTAGTGTTGTGTCAGGAGACATGGAGAAAACCACTATCTTTTACTTCTTTAAGTGAAAAAGGAGCCATCAACCTGACATTATCTTCATGAGATAGAAAATTAGGGATATCCTAAAGAATCTCTTCTCTTTCTCTTACTAAAATAGTATTGTCATTATTATTTGTAGATAATAGAGCAAGGAAAAACTTGACTCCATTTTGAATTTTTGCCTCTTTAGTAAGCAAATCTCCTGTCACACTAGTTATCTTTAATTGAGAAAAAAAAGATTTTTGCTTTTTAATTTGTGCTGATATATGGAAAAAATTGATATTCCTATCTCCATCTTTTAGCCATAATTGTCAAGATTTTTGTCTCTAGTAGACCTCCTCTCTCAATAAAAACTCATTTCATTCCTCTCATAATTTTCTCTATCCTTCAAATAATGCATTATCAAGACCGTTAGTAATAGTGTTTTCCTTTACTACTTCTAACTTTTCGTAAACTGATTCTTTCTGCACAAATACATTTTTAAAAACATGTTGATTCTAGGTTTTTAGCTATTGCTTCACATGCTCCGATTTCTTATTTGATTGAAACATTCTGGAACCATAAATAAAGGGCACACCCAACCACCATTTTTTTAGCAAGAGAATAAGATCTAGATGTCTAAACCACATTGTCTCAAACTTAAAAGAGGATTGAAACTTTGACCTTACTTGTTATGCAACCAAATCAAGTGAAATAGAAAAATGATCAAATGCAACAAAAGGCAGGATTTGAGATTGAAATTGATGATCACTTAATACCCAATTAAAAGAGATTAAAAACCTATCTAATTTGTCCAAAATTTGAAAGAATTTCTTCCTCCTATTTGTCTAGGTATATCCACCATTTTGTGGAATTACATCTACCAAAGCATTATCTTGAATGAAAGCAACAAAATCCTCCATAACTTTCTTCGAAGGACATAAACCACCTTTTTTCTCTAGAAAAATTGTAATTGCATTGAAATTCCCTGAAAGAACAACTTTGTCTTGCCCAAAACCATCAAGTTTCAGTTTTAGGGTATCCCACAGTAGCTTCTTCCCTACTATACAGTTAGACCCATATACATTGAGCAACCAAAAAGATAAAAAAAAGTGATTAATCTTCATTAGTTGCCAGTTATGATCAAAAGAGATATTACTAATGCAATTTTTTTTTTCATTCCAAAGAGTAAGCCAACCTCCTAAGGCTCCTTGAGAGGGTGAATGTGAAGCTTTCCATTTGCTCTAGTTCTTAGCAATAACTTGAAAATATTCCTCAAAAATTTTAGTTTCTTGAAGAGCAACTAAGTCTGCCCCACAAGTATCCAATTGTTGCTTGATTTGGGCATGTTTTTTAGGGGCATTTATGCCTATGACATTCCATAATATTATCCCCATTGAAACTTGGGAGAGAAATAAGCTCTCCTTGGTCTTTTTTATTTCAAACCTATACCCATTTGAGCATCTAATGTCATATGTAAACTTGCTGCTATTTCTTCTTGTAACTTGACAGCTAAAGATTTCCTACCCCTTTTGGTAGGAGAATTTTTGCTTGAAGGAGGGGACAATGGTGAGTGGGAGATTGATAGTGATACCAAATCTTTTGAAATCTCCCCTTCTTAAAAAAACTCCAAAGCAATACCATCAATCATTTGTTCACCTACAAATACTAGAACCTCATCAACAAATTTCTCAAACTCCTCCTCATAAGCTAAAGTAGAGGAATGGTCAATAAGATCAACTGAAGGAAACTGGGACTGTAAAACATAATTATCCTCCAATTATTGGTCACAAAAAATCTTTATACTTTCATCACATTGATTAGACAATCCAAGATTGAGCATTGAAGCACATTGATTCAATTATTGAAAACTATCAAAGTTGAACTGAGGAACCAGGAGCTTAATGGAAGGTGGATTTAAAATAGTAAAAATTCTTGATGGAAAATGGTTATCTAGATATTTTCTCTACATAAGATGACACCACTTAATTGTAGGTTTAGCATACATTCGCCAAACCATTTTAGCTCCTAGTGCCAAATTTCTAATTATCAAATTGTGAAGGCCTACTCCAACTTTTAACTTCTCTAAACACATTTTTTCTAGAGATATCAGGGGAATTTTCTTTTTTCTATCCAAATTACCCAACCATAAAAATTTCTTGATTAGGTTTTGAATTTGAAAAATGGACTTTAGTTCATTTAGAGCTGCCATATAGTAATTTGGAATCATTGATACTATAGATTTTACCAGTAAGATTCTCCCTGCTAAAGATAATTGTCTACCTTTCCATGAAAAAATTTTAGCTTGAATGGTTTGAATGTTTTTTTTCTAGTACGTAATCTTGTTCTGACTAGTAAAGAATGGGATACCAAGATATTTACCTTGTAACTGGGCTTGTTGAAAACAAAAAAGATTCACTATTCAATTTTCAATAATAGAATTTGTATTGAACACATAAATTTTTTACTTTCCTTCATTTATTTTTTGTCCTGAAGTTATAATCTACTTATCCAATAAATACTTTATCTGTAAAGCTTCTCTTATTGAAGCTTTAAAAAAAAAGCAAAGTATCATCAACAAAAAGAGAACGAGTCACTGATATATTAGTATCTGGAATAGAGACACCCTGAATGAGACCACATGTATGAGCTTTGAGAAAATACCTGCTCAAAAATTCTACTAAAATGATAAATATGAATGGAGACAATGGATCTCCTTGATGGACCCCTTGGGTAGATCCAAAAAGTCCAACTGTTCATCCATTTAATAAAACCAAAAACTTAGCACTAGACAAACATGCAATTATCCACTTACACCACTTAGGAGAAAAAGTAAACTTCAATAGCACCTGATTCAAAAAATCCCAATGAACCCTGTCATATACCTTCTACGTATCAAGTTTAATAATCATTATAGATAATTTCTTTATAGCAATGGAGTGCAAAGTTTCATGGGCAATGATTGATCCTTCTGATGTTTCTCTCCTAGGAAAAAACCCCCCTATTCCTCAAAGATGATTGAAGGTGGAAGAGGATGTAATCAAAGATAAATGGCCTTTATGAATATTTTATAAATTGTATTACATAAAGAAATAGGCCGAAAATCAGAGAAAGTATTAGGAGTTTTAATTTTTGGTATGATGACAATATTAGTCACATTAAATTTTTTCAGTATACCTCCTAATTTTCTTGACTCCTCCAGAGCATTAAGAATATCAACTCTGATAAATTCCCAACATTTTCTATAAAAGATGGCAGTGAAACTATCAGGTCCTAGTGTTGTGTCAGGAGACATGGAGAAAACCACTGTCTTTTACTTCTTTAAGTGAAAAAGGAGTCATCAACCTGACATTATCTTCATGAGATAGCAAATTAGGGATATCCTAAAGAATCTCTTCTCTTTCTCTTACTAAAATAGTATTGTCATTATTATTTGTAGATAATAGAGCAAGGAAAAACTTGACTCCTTCATTTTGAATCTCTACCTCTTTAGTAAGCAAAGCTCCTGTCACACTAGTTATCTTTAATTGAGTAAAAAAAGATTTTTGCTTTTTTTATTTGCGCTGATATATGGAAAAAATTTATATTCCTATTTCCATCTTTCAGCCATAATTGTCAAGATTTTTGTCTCTAGTAGACCTCCTCTCTCAATAAAAACTCCTTCCATTCCTCTCATAATTTTCTCTCTTCTTCAAATAATGCATTATGAAGACCGTTAGTAATAGTGTTTTCCTTTACTACTTCTAACTTTTTGTAAATTGATTCTTTCTGCACAAATACATTTTTAAAAACATGTTGATTCTAGGTTTTTAGCTGTTGGTTCACATGCTCCAATTTCTTATTTATTGAAACATTCTAGAACCATAAATATAGGGCACACCCAACCACCATTGTTTTAGCAGGAGAATAAGATCTAGATGTCTAAACCACATTGCCTCAAACTTAAAAGAGGATTGAAACTTTGACCTTACTTGTTATGCGACCAAATCAAGTGAAATAGAAAAATAATCAAATGCGACAAAAGGTAGGATTTGAGATTGAAATTGATGATCACTTAATACCCAATTCAGAGAGATTAAAAACCCATCTAATCTCTCCAAAATTTGAAGGAAGTTCTTCCTCCTATTTGTCTAGGTATATCCACCATTTTGTGGAATTACATCTACCAAAGCATTAGCTTGAATGAAAGCAACAAAATCCTCCATAACTTTCTTTGAAGGACATAAACCACCTTTTTTCTCTAGAAAAAATGTAATTGCATTGAAATCCCCTGCAAGAACAACTTTGTCTTGCCCAAAACCATCAAGTTTCAATTTCAGGGTATCCCACAGTAGCTTCTTCCCTAATATACGATTAGACCCATATACATTGAGCAACCAAAAAGATAAAAAAAAGTGGTTAATCTTCATTAGTTGACAGTTATGATCAAAAGAGATATTACTAATGCAAACTATTTTTTCATTCCAAAGAGTAAGCCAACCTCCTGAGGCTCCCTGAGAGGGTGAATGTGAAGCTTTCCATTTGCTCCAGTTCTTAGCAATAACTTGAAAATATTCCTCAAAAATTTTAGTTTCTTGAAGAGCAACTAAGTGTGCCCCACAAGCATCCAATTGTTGCTTGATTTGGGCATGTTTGTCAAGGGAATTTATGCCTATGACATTCCATTATATTAGCCCCATTGAAACTTGGGAGAGCAATAAGCTCTCCTTGGTATTTTTTGTTTCAAACCTATACCCATTTGAGCATCTAATGTCATATGTAAACTTGCTACTATTTCTTCTTGTAACTTGACAGCTAAATATTTCCTACCCCTTTTGGTAGGAGACATTTTGCTTGAAGGAGGGGACAATTGTGAGTGGGAGATTGATAGTGATACCAAATCATTTGAAATCTCCCCTTCCCAAAAAACCTCCAAAGTAATATCATCAATCATTTGTTCACCTACAAATACTAGAGCCTCATCAAAAAATTTCTCAAACTCCTCGTCATAAGCTAAAGTAGAGGAATGATCAGTAAGATCAACAGAAGGCAACTGGGACTATAAAACATAATTATCCTCCAATTATTGGTCACAAAAAATCTTTATACTTTCATCACATTGATTAGACAATCCAAGTTTGAGCATTGAAGCACATTGATTCAATTATTGAAAACTATCAAAGTTGAACTAAGGAACCAGGAGCTTAATGGAAGAAAGAAATATTTTCATAGGTGACAACAATAATTTTTCCAAGCTAGGTACAAAAGAAATAATAATAGGCTTAAAATGAGAGTCAAAAACTATGATAGATAAACCTTCATTTCTAAAACCATCTAAGGATAAAAAATGTCCCTTATTAGAATTACTTACGAGAAAGCCCTCAGTTTCCCCCAAAGATAGATGTCTACAAAAAGAACCTTCTACAAAATTCACCTATGGAACTTTTGAAATCCCACACTATTGAAGCCCTACAATAGAAGGACCTTGAGAATTAAACTGTGAACATGTATAATTAATAAATTGATACAAATTAAAGTGGATATCAAAAACCTTAGAAATGAATGAAAAATCAATCATTTGTGACAATTCCTTATTAGGTGTAGCAAAATCCATGAGTGATCTATCATTCAATGAATTAACAGAGCTTTTGGATGTATTCCTATTAACATACATGTTCAGATCCACCAACTCCACACATTTTATGGAGGAATGAATAGGTGAATGACATAAAAAGTAGAATTGCTTTGGATCCTTAAAGAGCACCTTTTGTTTCCATAAGTTGCAACTTGACTTAATATTAACAACATTCGGTAGTCTTAGAAACATCAATAAGCACCCAAATCCTAACTGGTAATGATGGATTAGAGGAAAAAAATGAATCATATGCAGATAAATGCCTAGCTAATTTCCTAGGACCTCAATAATACTCGACTCTCTATACTCCAAAGGTAACCCTTGTAACTGAACCCAAAAGGGAACAAATTGAACCCTAGTGTGAGAAGGGAAAAAATTTGGAGTCCAAAGGGTTGTAAATAAATAGTGTCCTTCACAAATCCAAGATTTTTTTCTATAAACAACATTTCTAGTGTCTTTATCAGAAAATATAACAACAAAGAAACCTTCTCCCTTATTTTCTCTGTTATCTAGAAAGAAAAAATGGTTAGATCCATCCTAAGTTTGAAAAACCCAACTTTTGAAAAAATTCAAGATCTGGAATGAATTTCCTAAACTTACAAATTAGGGCAACATCCTTAAGATCATTAGTCTATGGCTAAAGCATGGCATGAGGAAGGGTAACATTGACTTGATCACTCCTCTAGATTCATTTCAGAATCCATTTCTTCCCATTAAAACCTGAAGCCTTATCCTTCCCTTGCATTTGGGACTTTGAATGAACCCTCTGCACCATACAATCAATGCCATTTGCATTAAGGCCCACAAAAACCTTCTTATTGATAGGGATATTATTAGGAAAAGTGAGATGAGGCTGCAAAGGTACAAAAGGTTTAGGGAGAACAATAGTCAAGTCATTCAAAAAAGTGGTCGGGCAAGGAAATGAAGAATTTGGAATGAAGGGAGCCCCAAAAATATCAAAAATAGGAATATTACTAGGGATGAAAGATGTTTCATAGAGAGTAGGAGAAATCTTACGACCATGTGGACAACCAAAAGCCACATCAACCCACGAGTGAGAAGAACTCAAAAAATTTGAACGGGATTCTGAATTAGGAACACAAATATCGAAAGGAGCTTGCCTCTCCTTGACAAGAGATTTTGTGGCATGTGAATGATGCTTGTAGACACGTGAAATTCACATCATGCTTTTGACTAGGTCATATTCATCCATTCATTAAATAAATCAAGTTTATTTGGTCAATCTCCTAAAGTCATCAATTTAAATTAAATAAATCAACTTGATCCTAACATGACCCTCATTGATTAAATAAATCAAACATTTATTTAATTTGGTATCAAATCACCTTCCATCCCTTTTGATTTAAATAAATCAAAGTATTTAAATCAAATAAGTCAAAATCCCCTAATCGTCATCTACGTTAAGCTAATCTTGATTAATATAATCTAACCATGCATCACATCCTCTAGCTTTTCCCACTTGCACCAATAAAGCATTTTAATTCATTTATAAATTCATCATTTTCCATCAACATGGCATCTTTGAGGAATATTCCCTCAAATTTGAATTCAAAAACACGTTGACATGTGCATCCAACAAAGCATTTATGAGCTCTTACATGGTTCATACATGTCCCTTTGCAAAGGTCAAACTCAACATTTAACTCTCAAATTCAAATTTGAATCTCCCCCTCTTTGGCACATTGACCAAAATGTGCTCATTCCTCAACCTATCACAAGTTGACAAGTGGCTTCATCTCATTGGTCAAATCATTATCCCACATTGCTATATTTTGAACTCTCTTCCAATTTGAAAATCTATAAATGAAAGCTTCATTCTTCAACAAATCCTCCACAATCTTTAGATCTTTCCTTATATTATTTTCATTTGAATCCATCTTCATAGCATTTTCATATCATCAATATCATGGAGCTTAGCAAAGGATTGGGAAAGGGCTTCTTTCCATAGAAGCACCAATCCACTATGGGATAGGGTTTGATTCATGTTATTGTGTGTTTTATTTAGTTTCCTTGATTTCTTTCATTGCATGATTAACATGTTTCATTATTTCATAGGGATGTTCTTATTTTTCTTTGTTTTAAATGACAATGCTAATGTTTTTTTTGAGTAAATGCAAGATTTAGAATCCACATAATGGTGCTAAGAAATTAAAATGTGATTTTTTCAAATACTTAACCATCATTTGTTTTATTATAAAAAATTTGTGTGACAAGTTTGCATATGTAATTAAAGATGATCTTTTTTTTTCACACAGGAATCAAGTTCTCACAAAAATTTGTTGGTTTAAAGCTATATTTATTATGAGGTTATCATTGATCCCTTGAAAATCATAATTATTATTAGTGATGACTTTGTATTGTTTGATGGAATAGGTATAAAGGAAAACGAAGGAAAGCAGACAAGGAAAACAAAGGAAAGAGAAGAAGTAAAACAAGGAGAATTTTGAGCTTGCAAGGGATTTTGTGAACATCAAAATTGAAATTCAAAAGAATTTTTTAATGCTTGGGGATTCCGCCTTATGCCTTAGTTTTCTGTTTTAGGCTAACTCATCTTTGCTTTTGGGCTTTAAAATGAACATTTCAAAATGCTTGGAGATTTCGTCATACGCCTTAATTTTCTATTTTAGGCTAACTTATCTTTGGTTTTGGGTTTTAAAACGAACATTGCCTATGCTTTCAAATTTCATTGCAAAAGGATTAAAATGAACTTTAGGCAACATTGACTAGATTTTGTTGACGTTAACAAATCGAACAAGGGAACTCTCATATCTCATTTTGGTGCTTTATAATGAATCAAAACCATTGCTTTATGGAATTAAAACAAAAATGTGCAATTTTGTTTTCATGATGGCTTACTTACACTAATATTATTGAAAAGGACATATGCACTTCTCTCGCGCTTCACAATGATCTTGAGAATCAAAAGGCCATTTTGATAATCTTAGGTTGAGATAAAGTGATCACCTCCACACTTCAATTTGGGTTTAAAATTTGAGCAAAAGATTGTGCGAGTGTGAATAAATTTATTGCATGTGTTCTCCTTTTGTTTTTAAACAAGGGTTGATCAAACTATGAATAAGTTTATTTGCTTTTGTTTATCTTAGAGGGCTTTCCTTGAGGAAAAATTACTCACCCAAGGGAATGACTCAACCAGTAACACTCTAAACCTGAGAGTATTTCTAGCCGAGATATAAATATGGGTATTGGAGTAAATGCTAGTATCACGCGATTGACTCTAACGAGATGGATCTAAAATGGGACTCTTGCCATATGGCTCAATCTCCACGAATGGAAAGTCCAAACTAAAACCCTTGTTTATAGTAACCAACTAGTCCATCCAATGAGTTTATCAAAGTGGTGCATTGGAACTTAGATTCCAAGAAGTTACTTGCCATGTCCGATCTCGGTTAAAATATAGAGGTTAAGACTTCATTCTTAACATACCTTTATATTTTTTCCTTGGTTGCATGTAAAATCATCTCTTCTACTATGAAGGGCATGAGACAAGCCCACCAAGAAAAACATACCAATTGAGCTAGGATGTTACATTCCTTGTGAGTTAGTTCAAAAACACAATGCTTTGATCAAAAACATTGGAAACCCAACATTCAACATGAGCATCAAATCTCAAATCCTTTAGGAGAAGCAAATATCCTTGAACAAATTCACATGCTATTTCTTTCCCTTGGGATTTTATCCTTAGAGGCTTCTAAGCATTTGGATTTCATCTCAATTTTCTCTTACTAAGGTCAACATTAGGAAACCTATGCTCTTGAAACCTTGATTTTCACATAATGGACCTTGTCGAATGAAAAGGAATTAAGACATAGACATTCAATTTGAAAACTAAGCAAGAAGTGTGTTTGTGGTAAAATAAATTCATTAACCAAGATTAACTCAAATTCAACCCCACACATGTTCTTTTTTATCTTTTTATTTTCTTTTGAGAAAACATTGGTCTTCTGGTTTGAATTACTCTTAGAGAAAGGCATGTTCTTCACTATCTTGGCCTAGTAAACAAGTCCTTCCTAGATTCATTTAGGAAAAAATCAAACATTTCAACTACCCCAAACATTTATCATCCTCATTCCCCAAACAACTTTAGAGCTTTGGAAACATCATTCTAGACTTGGGTAAATCATCAAAATCAAAATCACCTTGTTTAGTTAGGAGTATGGGAATGCATCCTTTCTCATACCTCTAGTTAAATTATCACCCCTTTGAACAAGTTCATCCTAAGATCACATCCAACATCTTAGGGTTTACAAGTTCATTATCCAATCAAACCAATCAAAATCAAATCCTAAAGTCTAGCATTGATCCAAAGTTCCTAAACGTTCAACACTCATATCATTCACCCCTTTTCATCCTTCATCTTGTCATTAGTCCTAAGAACCTTAGAGGTAATTTTTACAACAAGGTCAAAACACAAGAGGAACATGGAATACAAACTTGATCCATACATCATGAGTAATCCAAACCAACCAAGCTATCAAAGACTTACAATGCCAAATGATGTTCAACACTCACATTTATATAATCTGTACATGGGATCGTTATCTCCCACAAACCTCGATGGTACAACAAATGTGAGTATACCCATTCAAAATATTGTAACACCTTTCCCGATGGTAGATCTAAATCCAAACCTACAAGTTTTTCAACCGAACAATCAATACATGAGCCTTCAAATGAACAACATCATCCCGCTAAATCCATACATGCCAAATGTGAATGTACCAAGTACAACTTTACTAAACATGAAAATTTTGAATCCAAACTTGGAAAAATTTGGGATAGATATGTTTGCAAATCACACAATTTTTTTTCAAAGACCAAACAAGATGTTAACGACTACAAGACAAGGTGACACCATGCAAAATAAAAATTACCTAAATCAAGACAATGTTCAATTTCAACCTATAAATCTGAACACCATCCCAAATCAAAATACTTTTCAAAATCAATTTTTCCATGATCCCATTCAAAAATCACAAGTATGCATCCCATATCTGCTTGAACAAAAACCAAATCAACTATATCAAGGGAGTCAAGATCGAAATCAAGATCAAATTTGGCGAGATCAAATTGCTATACTTACCAAAAAAGTTGAGTCATTGTACCAAGAGACATCTCCACCACCATTACCCATATAAACATCATTCTTTGGTTTAGGGCTTCCCCCTTTACCTAGCACCAATCACTCCATCCAAATCAATCCACCTAACACCAATCAAGCCATCACATCAAATACTTTGAATATACCATCAACATCGCACCAACAGATGGTATCTAATCAAATGACAACATCAATCCTGAAAAATCAAAATATGGTCTCTCAAAGACCTATCACCTTTGTCATTCCAACCATTCCAATCAACTTGATCAATCCCATCATATCTCAAACCCTCACGATCACTCCAAACATATCTCAATGACTTGTCACTACATCCAACACAATTCCAAATCCACCACCACTACCACCAAAACCAAATGCAGCAAGACAATATAACATTGCACTAAAAGCTCACCAGGCCTACCAAAAGGCCATCCAACAATATCTAGGCATGCAACAAGCAACACAAGCTCAACAAGTGCAACAAGCCTCTCAAGTTACCCAAGCCTCTCAAGCACAAGCAAAAACACACTAAATGATAACTATTGGGGTTAATGATGAACATTCAACCACTGGCGATAGCATTGACAATCTCCCCACCACAATTGTTGAAAGTGATGATCAAGATCTATTCATCAAATAGCACATTGAAGATGTTTCTATCTCATCCGAAGATCAAATCAACATAGGTCAAGAGTCACTTTTCAATCATGATCATAATCCACAAACAAAACCCAACAATGATACAATTCAAGAAATTTCAACATCACTTGACCCTATGGGTGAAGACATTCACAATCTCTCCATTGCAATTGTTGAAAACAATGTTCAAGATCTATCCATCAATAAAGATTTTTTCACCTCATCCAATGATGCATCAACCAATGATCATGTTGAAAATGTCTCTACATCACCTGATAAGTTACAGGACATATCTCAAGAATTTATGCCAAATCATGATCAATATCTCTCACCAAAGTCTAGCAATGGTCCTTTCCAAGACATATTGACATCCTTTGACCTCATGATTGCCGATATTAAAGGAATCTTCAACTCAACACTTGATCCCAACTCACTCAAAGATAAAGAGGATATTGAGCCACTTCCCATGTCTAATGATTGCATCCAAGAACCCCTTATAAGCAATCCATCCTTTGAAATTGACCCATGTCAAGAACTTGATCCAAAGCATGTCAAAGGTGATTCCAAAATTATTCAGGATCAAGAATTTGTAACTACAAGATACTATAATGATCTAATGGACACTTTCCTATCTATGCAAGATAATCATATCCACATAGCACATACTCCTCCATCTACCCATGAGATGCTTTTTTTGGATGGACATGTCGATGATCTTTATTTAGAATAGGATCCCTTTACTCCTGACATTATTACACAAAAAGAGCAGGTTATTGATTCCTACAGTGAAACTAAGTTATCAACATGAGGATCAGATATATCCCAAATTTAAACTGAGGACATCAGGTATGTAGATATACAACATTATCTGCTCAAAGAAATAAGTCAAACAAAATAGTATAATCTAGAGTTAGCAGAGTGACAAATTGAAACAATGCCATTTGTAGTGGTTATTTATCAGAGAATGCATTCTAAACAAGACCTCTCACAACATGTGGAATCAAAGGATAAAGGTACTACTTCCACAATACTGGGGGAAACCATGTCTCAAGCAAATGTCAACATAGGGAGCACATAAAATATTTATGGTGAAACCAATTCCAATACTACAACCAACCACGTCATGGATCTTCATCCACCCATCACCCCATCCACGAATTGGGACCAGCATCAAAAGAAAGATTTGAATCAAAGCACAAGGAACATTATCACAACAAAAGTAGAGAAGCATGCAAGAAAAATCAAATAAAATTGGATACCAAAGAATACAAAGAAAGATTATCCCTATCAAACTCCATTAGTCAAAGAAACTATGGGGAAAAATAAAAAAAGGAAATGTATCCATCAAAGATGTCCGCAAAATCAAAAGCATAATTTTCAAGTTACATACAAAGTGTATCAAATAGTTGGTCCTAATTCCATGCACACTTTCCTATCCACCCATCATTGCTCATCTTCCCAAGTTTGGAGAGTCAAAGGTTCTAAACTGTCAACCAATCCATATTTTATTCCTAAACACACTCCATCCATGCCTCCACGCATGATATCCAATTCTCATATTGACCATGTATTGGCAACAACCCTTCATCATAAGGATTCAAATGCCACTCTATCACAATTTGTGCACAAAGACAAAGTTAATTCCGATATCGACAAAGCAGGTCAAGAATCTCAAAAGTTGTATTCAAGTGCAAGTATCTTAGCAAAGAAACTTATTCAAGCAGGCTATCAATGGCACATCATGACAGGGGCATCTACATCAGAAACACCTTGTGATTCAACATGACTTTAAAATCTTTCAGAAAAAAAACAAAAAAATAAAAAACTATGAAAATCCAAAAAAAATAGAAAAAGGATTGAGAACAGCAAAGAAAAAAATTGTCCTCTAGTGAAAACCACATGACACTTTGTTGAATGCGCGGTAACGGAAAAAGGCGTCATGTAACAGAATCAACATCTGCATCTGCGCCACTTCAGGAAAATCTTATCATCTATCCATAATGATCATCATTCCATTCATCCATAAACCATTTATCAATCGTTTCATCCATACGCATGCATCATCAAATTTCCAGTCTTGATGAGAGGATTTAGAATTACACTAAACATATAGTAAACATCTTGACGCCGGTATTTAATTGATCATATCCTATACAACATTAGAGCCATGAAGAATTATCAAATGAACGAAATTTCTTTATCTAAACACTATCTTCTCGAAGATAATCCTTGGAATCATTTCCATCTCTTTATATATTCATCCATCCATACACCTTATCAAACATCCACCATTGCATTTATACATTGTGCCGCAAATGAAATGGATACATCTTGCTTTGAGGTAATGTTGATCTATATCCTCCAACTTGTGGTGATCTAAACATTTGGCAAGCGTGAAATAAAATTATTCCACCGCAGCAGGGAAAAATCCAAAATCACTAGCCATGGTATATTTTGAGGAGAGGTTGACCTTATCGTCTCTTCATCTTTCAATTGGTATCAAACCAATCACTATCGGTTGCATCTAATTTTTCTTCAAGCATTGTCAAATCATTTGAACAAATTTTGTTTAGTCAACTTCTGATCATGATCAATCAAATCCAATCAAAAAATCATCATATCCTTGTGTTTCTTAACACTATCCTTCCATTGTTGTGCATCCTCAACAATGTTATCATCATGAATCCCTCGTCATATTAGGATATCCATCCCAATCCTTGTATTTCTTAACAATATCCTTGCATTGTTGTGTATCTTCAACAATGTTATCATCATCAATCCATCGATCTAATCAATCAAACTTTGCTTGGTTTTTAACAAAATCCAAAAAAAAAGCACTGATATCATCACACATCCATATCAAATCATCAAAATCGCATGAAAAATCCAAAAACACTCAAAAAGTTAGAAAAGCATAAAAAGCACTAGATCCGAACTACGTCGTCTTTGAGCTTAAATGTAGGAAGGCTAGTCTTTGATCATCCATTGAGACACAAAATTCAAAAACATTCATAAAAAACAAAAAATCCAAAAACATTTTTAAAATCTCAAAACTCAAAACTATTCAAAATAAAATACATATACAAAAAATCAAAACACTAAGCATCAAAGCATTTAAATGTATAAAAAAAATCAAATATTTGAAAAAATCCATGTCTCATCACTGTTTTCATGAAAATAATCATCATAATAAATTGATCGTCACCTTCGTCGCTGGCAACATGACAACCACCAGCGATCATAAACAAACTTCGACTTTAAAATCAAAAGCAAACCTTATACAATAACAAACACAAAATCAGCTCACTCATAAACATATCAATCAACTTATCAAACCATCATCATCCATACAGTACCATGTCCCTGGGATATATCTTACTAACAATGGACATCATTTTAGATATCACTTAGTTTACTTATCTTATCAAAACAAATTACTTTAATGATCTTATGAAGAACATTGGCTTGTTGCGTGCCAATATTTTGCTGATTTATCATGCGCTCATTTGAGGACCTCGATGATATGAATGAAGGTTTGAAGGAATGGGAACATGATCATCTTTTGTTTTGTTGTACTTGTTGGATACTCTTAATAATACTTGGTGTGACTATTGCTGTTACGTTGTGTGCCTTAAGACATATATCGAAGGTATGAACAAAATAATATCTGTTTATCGATATAGTCCATCGCTTTTCATTCGCATACTATCTGGTTCTTTATACCCTTATGCATTGTATCTACATGTGTAATCAAACATAAGGTAAGTAGCCCTTTTAAAATCTCAATCCTTGATAAGAAAATCATCATCTGTCATCATCATCATCATCATCATCTCTAATAAAGTCTCGTCAGATCATAGACTTGTTGGATCCTCTTGTCATCACCTCATTTCCTGATTTCTTCTTTTCCACACTAACATCACGTCATGATTAGTTAATCATCATCATTAGTGCATCCATCTTGCATCCACAAACCATCAGCAGTCGGCATATCATCTCACATACATAATCATCATCATAATATAGATCTGTTAGTCTAAGCATCTCATAAAATCATACATTTGCATAATCATAGCATATCGCATCATCAATCTCATCCATTTCACATGCATCACATCATCATTTAAGTTTAGGATAATATAGATTGGTTATTCTAAGCATCTTAAAACCATCTCATTTGCATCATCATCCATAACCATCGATCTTGAACCTCTTTATCGCAAGATCGATCCTCAAATCAAACCATTTCGCTCAATCTCTTAAGGGGGCAATGTACTAGTCTACTTTCCGCTGGGGCATCCGAAATTTTTTTTAAAAAATTGAATTTTGATTGCCCAAGTTTATTCTTTGAACCAACGGAACAAGTACATTGCTTCAAAGAGGGGGAAAATGTAGACACATGAAATTGACATAATGCATTTGATTAGGTCATATTCATCCATTCATCAAATAAATCAAGTTTATTTGGTCAATCTCCTAAAGTCATCAATTTAAATTAAATAAATCAACTTGATCCTAACATGACCCTCCTTGATTAAATAAATCAAACATTTATTTAATTAAGTATGAAATCACCTTGCGTCCCTTTTGATTTAAATAAATCAAAGTATTTAAATCAAATAAGTTAAAATCCCCTAATCATCATCTAAGTTAAGCTAATCCTGATTAATCTAATCTAACCACCCATCACATCCTCTAGCTTTTCCCACTTGCACCAATAAAGCATTTTAATTCATTTATAAATTCATTATTTTCCATCAACATGGCATATTTGAGAAATATTCCCTCAAGTTTGAAATCAAAATGTAACGCCCGCCGTGCAAACCCCAAAGAACAACCATATAAAAAGCACAATTTTTTTTTTTTAAGAAACTCAAATAATCAATATACCAAATATTAAATAATTATATACATTCATATACTTCATTTCCTTACAATGCAAATGACATAACCAACTTTGTTCTTTGGGGCACGCGAGGTCACATCGAAAAAAACATTACAAGCGTTAACACAAAGATACCATATGAACAATAAGGAACTATAAATTCCAACATAACATGAATACATAGATTCCATCATAAAGTAATACCATGAGGAATTTCACAAGAACAAGTAACGATACAAAGTTGATAACTAGATTACAACATCTTTAATTATACAACATATCCATATAGATTACATCATGGTTCCCAATCTTGTGGGATGAATACAATATACAAGATTTATCAACAGAATATAAAGATCTTTTGGTACAAAACTTCAAAAGAATGAGACTGGGCCAACGAATGTTGATGGGGAACCCAACGGTGTGTGGAGCACGTTCCACCCGACCACCCCTATGCTAAGAGGTGACAGAGAAGTAACTCTGACCAAGATTGTCAACTAACAAGAACCGAGATACAAACATAACAAGAAGTACCAAACATAGAGCCATAACACAATATTGCAATAAAGAAAATACAATAACATCATATCACAGTATCATAAGAGTACAAGATCATAAGTCAAATATCAATGAGATCACATAAGACCACAAAGCACACCAAAGATGTATCAAGGCAATATTCCATAAATCAATATAAGTCCATTCAACAACAATCTAAACCAACTCCCATAACATACTTCCAGAGGAACACAATAAAGTAAAACACCTGGGAAACTAGGGGAGAGTGTCATTGCATAGTCCTACATGGGCTATCCTATGCTCTTCCTCCCAACTAAAGGCACTGGTCCCATCTATGGCTATCTTGTGCCCTTCCTCCCAACTGGAGGCACCGGTCCATAGGGTGACTCATGTAGAGCCGTAAACCTCTCGTGAAGACGAGGTCACGACCTTGTCGACCACGGCCTTCTCATCCTTCCATTAGTCTGCAGAAGCACTAATGAAGACGAGGAATCCATTTTAAAATCTTATAATAGTATTACTACCCAACCCTCCTAAGTTAATTATTAGTTTTTCACTTGATTACTAACTCACTCGTGGGTTATCCTGTGCCCTTCCCCTTAAATGGGGCGCCAGACCCCACGAGGAGCCACTCTCCCCAGAGACCCAACCAAAACCAAAAGGTAACAGGGGTTGTACTATTCCAATCATGATCATTGAAATCCAACAATAAAATTAATACGCGAGGCATAACCCATCTCGCAAATAAATACCGTAATTAAAATCCCACAACTCAGTACACCCCAAAAGCTCATGATGAAAAGATATAAATTTAGCAAAAATCACAACCCTCTGGAAGACATCAATTTTAACACAAATGGGGTTCCCACATCAATGAACTGACAATTTCCCGAACCCAACTAATTTACAAAATACAACTCACATGGGTACACAAATAACTTATTTAAATTCCACAATAAATTTTGTTTTCACAGTACTCATATTAAAGTAAGGATTACATAACAGTGCTAACATAAGTACATAAATTGTCTTTTAACTTATAACATCATATGTATATTTATAATTTTAACAAATGTAATAGCAATTTCTTTCTATTTTCATAATTTTATTACTAAAACAAATTTTTGTTTCTTTTTATTCAAACCAGAATAAAAACAGTCTAATTATAAATAGAATAAATTGATGAATTTACCAGTTAAAAAGATGACTTTCAGTATATAACTAAACAAATTTAATAAACATATATATATATATATATATATTCATTCATTTACAAGCTCGAATATTTTAATACATAAAGATTTATCATTCCAAAACTTATAAAACAAGTTTCAAATTTTAATGAATTCCCAATGTTGTAAAGGAATATGCGCTAGTGACGCCCGACCAACGGATAGTCTACGAACTATACACAACAGTCCGAAGGACTGCTGCACTAAGCCATGGACGGCTGGATGGTGGTTACGGCCGAGGCCGAACCACCATTCGGTCGGCCAAAGCAAGGGTTTATTTTTTTATAAAACAAAATAAATTTATTACTGTCATGGATAATACGGCCGAACATAGGGTTTTAAAGAATTTTCATTAAATAAATATATATATATATATATAATTACATTTATATGTGTATATATATTTATCTATATATATATACATATATATCTCTTGCTTTATATACATTTTTTAAAACTGTGAAATATATAAATACATATATATATGGATTTAGGTTTGAAATAAACCATATATAAAACATTTCTAAAAACCCCGAAGAATTTTCTTTCCTCACACATTTAATTTCAAACCTCAAGAGGAAATTTCATTCACAAAAAGACAATTTTTATTGCATTTGTTGCTACAGGAAGAAGATAATTAAAAAGGAGAAAAAGAACCTAGGTGTTTTGTGCCTATAGAGGATCTGTGGAAGCTTTTCCCTGAGCTTGATCAAATCCTTTCTTTAGAGCTACTCCTTTGCTGCCAAATGTCTCTAGCAATAGATCCAGAACCTCCCTTAGACTGAACCTTCTTCTTCAATAAATTCTCCAGAATAACAGAAAGAGAATGCAATACTCCTCGAGAATGATAGAAAAGATGTATGCAAAATTTCTCTAGAATCAGAAGAAAGAGAATGCAACCCCATACAAAGAAAAACCCCTAAATAAAATCAACACTCAGAAAGTCTCTTCCGTTTCCTCTTCCCGTGAATACCAGAAGTCACTTTTCCAGAAATAAATAAAATTTAAATATATTCAAATCCACAAAATTTAACTTTTATTTATTTATTTATTTATCATCTCCACAAACACTTTATTAAATAATCACATGCCCATTAAAATAATTGAAATCAACCATTTGCAAGATTTTCTCAAAATAAATTAAATATTTTCACAAACTACTACTAACATTTATTTATTTAATTATTTATTTATTATTTTATGCTTTATTTTATTAATTGTTTAATTATTTAAATCACAACATAAAACCATACACCACATTAAATAAGTCATAAAATCACAATTACATACAAAGACTAACGTAACAACAAAATGGCTATGACCAAGATGCACAAAACCAAGAAGGTACAAGACAGTTGACATCTTGGAACGGGTTACTTCCATGTCACCTTTGTTCAACTTCCTGCTGTTGGGTTGGTTCGATGCTCGCCCTGTCCTATCAAAATAGGTGGAATCAAGTCTTATTCCTACAAAGCCTGCATCCAACAAGGTGATACACAACATACATACATATAATCAATTACAAAGCATCGTGAGAAGGATTTACAGTGTAGGAGGGCGCTCACGAACGAGTGATGCTACCTGTCCCCTCACCAAATCATATAATCATCTATTGCATTATCAACATCATCAATTACTATTCTCTAGCCTACTGCATTCCAATTAACTCCATCAAAACAATCGTAATAAAATGTTATTATAATATCCATGGCATCATAAGAGTAATATAATTAGTAACAATCTAGGCTACCACAACATAATATCAACAGTATCATCAAAACTACAATGTTCCAAACAAAACCACAAAGAATGTCAAGAACAAGCAGTAACATGAGGGGTATTACACAAAAACAAGTTGACATGTACATTTAACAAAGCATTTATGAGCTCTTACATGGCTCTTACATGTCCTTTTACGAAGGTCAAACTCAACATTTAACTCTCAAATTCAAATTTGAATCTCCCCCTCTTTGGCACATTCACCAAAATGTGCTCATTCCTCAGCCTATCACAAGTTGACAAGTGGCTTCATCTCATTGGTCAAATCATTATCCCACATTGCTCTATTTTGAGCTCTCTTCCAATTTGAAAATCTATAAATGAAAGCTTCATTCTTCAACAAATCCTCCACAATCTTTAGATCTTTCCCCATATCATTGTCATTTGAATCCATCTTCATAGCATTTTCATATCATCAATATCATGGAGCTTAGCAAAGGATTGGGAAAGGGCTTCTTTCCATAGAAGCACCAATCCAATATGGGATAGGGTTTGATTCATGTTATTGTGTGTTTTATTTAGTTTCCTTGATTCCTTTCATTGCATGATTAAAATGTTTCATTATTTCATAGAGATGTTCTTATTTTGCTTTGTTTTAAATGACAATGCTAATGTTTGTTTTGAGTAAATGTTGGATTTAGCATCCACAATGCTAAAGATTCATAATGGGAGGCTTGAAAACTTCTTGATCAGAGATCCAAGCCCCATTATGAAAAATGCTGCCACAAAAACCCTGAAATTGTTTAGCTTTATTAGAAAATACATATTTCACAGGTGAAGAGGGCTTTCCATATAAATCAAATGCTAATCTATTAGAAACTACACCATTGGTGATGGAAAAACCAGTTGAGGGGACCCTACCAGCCACATGAAAGCCCTTGGTCTTTACAGAACGAGATTTTTTTTTGAATAATTATCATTAACAGTGAAATGAGGATTCTGAGAGTTACGGTCCTCCATTTCTCCCACTTTCTCTTTCTTCATCTATTTTTATACAATGGTTATCTTTTGATATTACTAATGTGCTACAAATTTTCTACTGAGAAATTTACTACCATGCATTGTTGATAAATTTAGCTTAGTTTAGTTGAGACACATTCTACTTATAATTGTGCATACAAAGCACTAGTTCATACTTATATTATATTATATAATATATTTACTTTTAGATAGATTAATTTAAGATATCTATACTAGTTATACTATTAGTATATTCATATATTCATAGATATTATAATAACTATTTATAATGTAAAAATAATATAAATTTTTATATTTTAAATAAATTATTGATTAAAAAAAAATAAAAAAAAATCTAATTATATTTTATTTATGTTTATATAAATTGGTGTGATTATTTGTTATGAAATAATTTTATCTTTATTGAAGTGATTTATAATTAATTTCAAAGTTAATTCAATTTTTTAGGTGTTTTATAAATTGCACATCAAATTATCTTCTAATTATATCAAATTTTCTTTGATTGGATTCCACTCTCTAATTTAAAATAAATTTAATTTTATAAAATATATTTCATATTATGCATTTATTTTGTTTTTATTTATTATTTCAATTTTAACATAACTTCAACTATATTGTTTTATAATTTCATTACAATACTACAAAGACAAAATACTCCTATTACATCACACTTTTATTATCATGCATTATCATATAATTAAATCTATCTTCTTTCATCGTGTATTTCATATCACATTCATCTTCTCCATAGTGCCTACTGCTAATAACCCTAGACATGGACTAATATTATGATAATATACAAATATATCATCAAATAAAAAATGATAATAATATTAGTCCATAAAAAATGAATACCTAAATTGATATCTGCTACCTTTCTAGAATGTTTTTCTCATAGGTAAACTAGTGATAGAAAAGAGTTCGTAAATACGGTTGTCAGCCTATGCCGTCAAGCACATATTTTGTGACAGTTATCTATATCAATTTCTTTTTAAATAAGATAAATTTAATTTTACTTATTGCAGATTACTTTGAGGTGTAAAATAAGTGTGTAAATTGTAATCTTTAATGGAAAAAGTTCAAATTTATATTAAATATGTCATCTAACATGTTTCTTAATATATCACTGAAGGATTAAAAATAGATTATCAAATACTCGGTATAACATCCATCATGATTCAACACTGTCATGTATGTAATATCAAGAGTGTTTGAATCTCATAAGCATAATGCAACCTCTAGTTCTTGTTAACACATTTATTCATGTGATCAGTGTCACATCATGGTAATAATCATGTGTTCCCATGCTACCAATGTTAATGTATTGATAAATGTCAAACAATTGGAGTAAAAAGCGTCATAAGGTTGCATTCATTTTTTGTTATATGGTAAGTGTACACACATTATTTAGCAGCCATTGATGAGGGTTGTAATCATTATTTGGTTACCACTGTTGAACATACTACATGATATCTAGGGTAATGCTCTTCAAAAACTATTTATAGGTATGGGTGTATACATATTCACAATAATAAAATGAAAGACAACATTGTAATTGTAGACACTTAAAAATTTCTTAAATGATATTACACACTTGAATTTGATCACAGATTTCATTTCATCCTTAATTTCATCCTCATTTTGCTTGTTTGATTAAATAAACCTAGTTATTAGATTAAATTCCCCTTTTTAATCTATTGATCTAATTAATCTAATTAGGTTAATTCCTACCCTCTCACACTAACATTTCATCTAGTTTAATTGAATAATGCAAATTATTTAATTGAATCCCTTTCCTTTATCTCATCTCATTTAATTAAATAATCTAAATCATTTAATTAAATGTCATAACCCCTTTTTTTCATTAAATAAACTAATTATTTAATGGACATCCTATTATTCATCATTTTGCACATTAAAATTTAATTTTAATTACTAAATTGCTAATTTCCTCAACCATCCACTTCCATAGGGAATATTCCAAAGGAAATGATTCTCATATTTGGCTTCAAAAAGGAAATGATTTATTTCAAACAAACTTTGTAAAAAACTTTAAAAGTTGTTACAAAGTGTGTTTGTTTGAATCATTCTCAACCCTTGACGCTTTTTCTATCCATGTGATCTTTGATTCTCATCCATTGATGAGAATCCTTGATCCATGTTTCACCCTAATGGAACCCTCAAAAAAAAAATTATTGTTCCATGTTAAAACCCTTCTTGCATTTTGATATAGGGTTGCTATCTACAAAAACTTATAATATTCTATTGGGCCATCGACTCCCTATTTCTCATTGCAACTTATTTTAATCTATCTTTAGTCATTCATTGTCAC
>VDFB02215665.1:0-35580 GCA_007258455.2 Sequoia sempervirens
CATCCGTTGAGGAAGCAACATTGAAGGTGGAACATTGTTCTTGAAGTTATTATTTTTGCTAAGTTGGTGCTTGGCAAGCGGGGGTTGGTGCCTCCAATAGGTTGGTGCCTATTAAATCAGTTTAAGGGGTTGAAGCTCCTTGTAGGTTGGTGCCTATAAACTACAAAATTGGTGATTCAAGTAGGTTGGTGCCTTGTAATTTCATATAAAAACATAAAATACAATTGTTGGTGTCAATTTGATCATATTGTGTCTTATTGCATAGTTGATATTGTGTTGAAGTTTAAAATTTGATAAAGTTGAGAGGGTAAAAGTTTGTTGATATACTTATTCACCCCCCCCACCTCTTAGTATATCTTTGTGCTCTTCACTATTTGTTGGAAAGCTCCATGAGCTATGTATGTACTTGTATGTTTTCTTACTTTGATGTATATTTGAAAAGAAAAAGGAATACATGTTGAAATATGTTGTATCTTGTTTGGAAATTATCAATAAAAGGAAAGAATCTTTTTATTGCAATGGCTTATTTACTTGTTACCATTATTTGTTTGGTGTAAAATTAAGAAATTTTTACTTTATGAAAGGGTTAGGGTGTTACATGTAGTATCAGAGCTACCAGGTTAAACTCTGGAACCTATGAGCTCGTCATTTTTCCTTTCCAACATTATCTAATGTTGTGAAAAATTCTTGTGTCAGGATGGTGTGTCTTAGATTAACGGCTTGAAAGTCAGTAGTCAGAAATGAACACTACCTCAAGGCCAGGAAGGAAAAAGAAGCCATCGTTAGAACCATTGAAGGAACCAACTACAATAATGCTATCTGGTTGAGTGATACCGAAACTTTTAGTCACACACTTTCTTGGATATGCGATGTGAAGAGGAAGATGAGGATGGAGGCTATGTACAATTACCTACCAGTTATCTCACCTGAAAATTTAGAATCATTACCACTTTCCAGGGACATGCCTTCAGAAGAAAGTGCTAGTCTTGCATTCATCTTTAGGGATCCTAGAGTTCTACCATTGGCTGAAGTAATATCAATTTCTTTGAGTAAAGAGTCTGAGGGATATACACCAAGGACACCACCAGTCGAGAAATGGTCTCATGAACAAATGTTTGCAAAAAATGTAGACTACATTGTTGATGAACACCATATTGACATTACTTCTCGTAATTATGTATCGGGTTACTATCCTTTTTGGGATAGGTACGAACAGATGAGAGATGAACAAAAAGATAGAGAACAACAATTTTCTCAGTCTGTAGGTTATACTCCTTTAAGTTATGTGTCTGAGGGTGAATTTGAAGGATACTCTCCCCTTGACTATCTGAATAGTCGATCAATGTAACTGATAGGATATTGAAATCCTCATGTTATGAATAAAACTATGTGTTTATCAAAAGAAGTATATACTTGATCTTTTATGGAATTCTTGTGTTCATGTGAATGTGTACTTTTATGTTTTCCATAAAGTTAATTGATAGCTTAATTAGGCTAACATGAATAAAACATTCAGGTTAAACCAATCATATAAATTATGGTGAGGACGTATGAGAGGATGCGAACTATTCTCAGAACTAGTTAGGA
Source organism: Sequoia sempervirens (assembly GCA_007258455.2). Classification (NCBI taxonomy): domain Eukaryota; kingdom Viridiplantae; phylum Streptophyta; class Pinopsida; order Cupressales; family Cupressaceae; genus Sequoia; species Sequoia sempervirens. Next base: position 1,588 of record VDFB02215665.1, read on the forward strand.
GGGTGGACAAGGAGCTATTGGAATTTAAGCTAGGCTTGACCAAATCCTGGCAAGGCTAACTAATCTTGAAAAAGAAAAAGCTAAGGATAGGGTAGAGAATGAAATACCCATCAATAACCTTGAAGGAGAAAGTTGAAAAATCACCTACACCATCCATCAAGAGGAATAAGAAGATTGTGGCTACCGAACTGTCAAGGGATATGAAGAAGATACTCCCACCAAAGTTCGATGGTAGTGTTGGAGGTGATGAAGCTGAAGTCGGCTTGTTCAGATGGAAAAATACTTTGAGATATGGAACTATGATGAAGTGACCAAAGCAGCGTGGGGTGCATATCAGTTAGCGGGTGAAACCTCTAACTAGTGGATGAACAAGAAGCTGGAGCTTAGCATAAGTTCATGGAAACTAACGTGGGGAGAATTTGTGGAAATTTTCCACAAGAGATGGTTACCGCAACTTTTCTATGATCAGAAACTGTTGGATTTCCAAGAGTTGAAGCAAGGAAACATGACAGTCCACGAATACTGGGAGAAGTTTACCCGACTTCTTCATTATGTCCCCATTTATCACAAGGATGAGCGTTTCCGCATCAGGAAATTGAAATATACCGAGCCAATTTTTTTTAATTTTTGAATGTGATTACAAACAACATGCACCCGTTAGGGTTAGCAAATAACTAAACAATGCAGAATTCAACTCTAACCAAGGATGTACACCAGGATCCCGAGATGGGCAAGGTGTTAGCATGTGGTCAGAGGATCTCGATGCAATGCACAAACTGAAATAACCCTAACCAAGAATGCGCCAGGTAACGGTGTGCATATGGTCAGAGGATCTTATGCATTTCCGAACAAGCAACTCTAACCAAGAATGTGTCCAAGGTGGACGATCATATGGTCAGAGGATCCCTATCACTAATATTGCTGAAAGTAACTCAACACCAAGTATGTGCTACTCAATCCAGGATGGAAATGAGGCGACCATATGGCGGAGACATAAGATATTACAATGCAATTCAAGTAAACAGGCGGCAAGCCAGCCTCTTCCACTTATTCAGTGGGCAATTACAAAGCATGAAAATATGATTAGAAGAGATGCTGACAGTACTACTGTGCAGCTTACAATATATTGGAGAATATCTGCAAGTTCAAGGATTAGAGCTCCACAAAGTGCTGCAATAGTAAATATGTCATCCACTAGATCAAATATGAATTCCTAACACCCACCCTTCACTCATACATAATTTTCTCAAGTCTGATATGATAGACCAGCAACATGAATATCAGAACCAGCAACACAGAAACTCAATGGTAAGCTCACAACTCGCTCAATACTAACTCAAACGACATGAAAACTAATGCAAATACCTTCCTAATGATGGCGCCCAAGATGACAACAAGAAACTGACCCCAAATGCTGATATTTATTTTTGGCATGAATCCCAATGAGAGCACAGAAGGTACGGCTGCAAGGAGGGGCGATTTTGGTTTATAAAATTGGAGACTTCATCATAAATTCCCAAACTTCTCTGAGAGGGGCGCGCTTGCCTAGCAAATGCATGGGTAAACTACCCAAAACCAAAAGAAAATCACACAATGACTTATGAGATAAAACCAAATCTGCAACACACACCAGCAACTCCAGATTTTTTGATTATTTTGCAAATATAAAGATTACAATGAAGAGACAACAGCAACAAAGCAAACTCACTACAAAATCACTCAAAAGCAAGCAAACCTCTCCACTAGGTGCTATCTCACAAGCACGAAGTTGAGCCAAGCTAGGAGGCATTCATTCCTCGAAGCAGTCCAACACCATTTTGGCAGCATAACATTACTCAAGATATCAGATAATCCAAATGAAGACCCAAGACCTTCTTTTATAACTTTGTGAAGACTCTCCAGAAGCTTCTAGAAACCCTAACTTTTCAAATTTGAAATATCTCCTTTTCCCTCCAAAGATGGCGTCCCTTTTCCTCAAGACAAATTTAACTTTAATTTAGAAATAACCTCTTCCTCAAGATGGGCGTCCATTTTCAAGTATTGCTTTTTGAACCTTATAAAAATAATGAAATATCTCCATGAGGCGCCACCCCTCAAAGTCCCCTTTTTAAGAACAACTTAAAGTTGCTTCACTAGGCCAAGGGGTCACAATAATAAAATATAACTTTAAAATATAACATTTTAAAATCAACTGGATAAATCTCACCAAAAATGCTTTCCAAGGTCAAGATTGATCAAACCAACTGGACTGAATGAAGATGAGAGCGAACCGTGCCGAAGCCAACAGGACCACTGCCAGAAATAGAATTTACTAAAAATAGTAAATTCATAAAGGTGCTCGGAATGCCAAGAAAAACACATCACCGCGAAGCTCACGAAAAACCCAGAAGGAATCCGCTGTTCAATCACCAAATCCACGAGCAAAAGAAACCTCCAACCAAGAAACCCTAATTTCACCCCCGAGAAGCCTACGGGTCTCCAGAATAGGCCAATGGTCAACAAAAAAAGTCATGCTCAAGAAGGGGACATTACAGCCCGCCGTCCCCAAGATTGCTTGTCCTCAAGCAATCGCAAGCCTGGGTGCTGCAGAATCTCATCATTCTCCCAAGTCGCATCCTCCATAGACAAGTTCTTCCACTTCACCAAATACTCTCTGATTGTTCTTTTTCTCAAAGAACGCTCTCTGGAATCAAGAATCTCTTCTGGAATCAAAACCAACTGCCCTTCTTCATCCAAAGGTGGCAACTGTGATGAAGCAATAACATTGTGTCCAAGTGCCTTCTTGAGGCGAGACACATGGAAGACATTGTGCACTTTGCTACTCGAAGGTAGCTCCAACTCATATGCTACTGCTCCCACCTTTCTGATAACCTTGAACGGTCCATAGAAGCGAGGTTTGAGCTTCTCAGCTCCACTCTTCTTGAGAGTAGACTGTCTGTAAGGCTGTAGTTGAAGATAAACCATATCTCCAACCTCAAAAGAGCGCTCAACACGCCGCTGATCAGCGTACATCTTCTGCTAATTTTGTGCAATCTGAAGATTGTTCTTCAAAGATTTCAAGATATCTTAACTCTGCTGTAACAAATCCTTGGCTTGAGGGGCTTTGCTATCACCAAACACCAAATTAGCAAAGCTAGGAGCCTCATAACCGTAAAGAGCCATGAAAGGTGACATCCTTATTGACATGTGAAAAGAAGAGTTGTAATAATACTCGCCTATGTGAAGCCATTTCACCCATGCTCTTTGCTGCTCCGAAACATAGTTTCTCAAATAACCTTCCAACCATTTGTTCACTATCTCAGTTTGTCCATCGGTTTGAGGGTGATAACTAGTGCTTGGAGTAAGCACTGTACCACTCATTCTAAAGACCTCTTGCCAAAAAGTGCTTAGGAACTTGCTGTCCCTATCACTCACAATGTTTTTCAGCAACCCATGCAACCTAAACACCTCATGAAAAAACAAATCTGCAACTTGGGCTGCTGAAAATGAACTAGTGATGGCAAATAAATGAGCAAACTTAGTTAATCTATCCACAACAACATAGATGCAATCTTTGCCTTGGACCCTAGGCAACCCAGTGATGAAGTCCATTGATATGCTTTCCCATTTTTGATTTGGAATGGGAAGAGGTTGCAACAGACCAGCTGGTAGAGTATGCTCATTCTTGTTCATTTGACACGTGGGACACTCCTGAATGTAGTGTTGAACTTCCCCTTTCAGCCGTTTCCAAGAAAATCTTTCCCGAATCTGCCTATAGGTTTTGAAGAACCCCTGATGACCAGCAAGTGGGATGTCATGAAATGTCAACAAAATCTTCTTTTTGAGCTTAGAATCAGCCACCAAAAAGACTCTACCCTTGTAGTGTATCAGCCCTTCAACCACCTTGTACCTTTCATCATGAAAAGTACCCTCAATGATGCTGGTTGCAAACTGATTTTTGGCATAATCAGCAAGCAACATGTTCTTCCAATCAGCAATAAGCTCACATAATGAGCTCAAATGAGGTCTTCTGGATAAAGCATCAGCCACTATGTTGTTTTTCCCCTTGACATACTCTGTCAAAATCGTAAGCTTGAAGCTTACTCACCCACTTTTGTTGCCTCTCGTTCAAATCTTTCTGATGCATGAAATGCTTGAGACTATTATGATCCGTCTTGACCACAAACTTGCTCCCCACCAAGTACTGTCTGAACTTGGCTAATGCATGCATGATTGCAAGCATTTCCTTGTCATAGATGGAGTAGGTCCTCTCAACACCTCTTAGTTTTCTGCTCTCAAACACAATGGGGTGTTTGTCTTGCATCAACACAGCCCTAACTCCTTCACTAGATGCATCACACTGTAGCTCAAAAGGCTTGGAAAAATCTGGAATAGCTAAAACCGGGCAAGAACTCATGATCCTCTTAAACTTATCAAAAGTAGTTTGAGCCTTTTCTGACCAACAAAAAGCTCCCTTTTTCGTGAGGTCAGTAAGAGGAGCAGCATTCTGTGAGTAACCCTTCACAAACCTTCTGTAAAATCCACAAAGACCCAAGAACCCTTTCAAATGTGTCAAGTTCTCAGGAGGTGGCCAATCAACAATTGCCTTGATCTTTTCAGGATCAACCTTCACTCCTTCAGCATTGATTATGTGACCAAGGTAAAGTAGCTCCTTCATTCCAAATTCAAATTTGGATTCCTTAGCAAACAAGCTTTCAGATTCAAGGATTCTAAGCACTTCCTCCAAGTGCTTGAGATGTTCTTCCCATGTCTTGCTGAAGATTAGAATGTCATCAAAAAATATCAATACAAACTTCCTCAACTGCTTCTAAAAGACCCTGTTCATACAAGACTGGAAGGTAGCAGGAGCATTAGTCAACCCAAATGGCATGACTAGGAACTCAAAGTGACCATAGTGACATCTGAAAGCTGTCTTCTCAACATCAAATCCTCTCATCCGAATCTGATAGTAGCCCGACCTCAAATCTATCTTTGAAAAGAACTTGGCTCCATGTAGCTCATCAATGAGCTCATCTATCCTCGGAATAGGGTATCGGTTTTTAATGGTGCTTTGATTCAAAGCACGATAATCCACACACATGCGGATGGTACCATCCTTCTTCTTCACAAAAACAACTACTGAAGCGAAAGGACTCTTGCTTGGACGAATGAAGCCCATCTCCAAGAGTTCCTTAATGTTCTTCTCAATCTCATCTTTCTGCTTCTTAGGGTACCGATATGGAGTTGTAATAACTGGCTTAGCTCCTTCCTTGAGCTCAATGACATGCTCCGAACCCCGTTCAGGAGGTGGTCCAGGAGGTAAATCAGCAAACACTTTGCTCTTCTTGGTGAGTAGAGACTGAATATCAGGAGGATAGTCTCTCTTTGTCTCAACCGGGCTAGCTGGAAGAATCATACATTCTACAGCCCACTCAACTTGATCATGACAAACCAGCCTTGCCATTCTCTTGAATGACACAATCCGAGGACCTCCATTGGACATTCTGTTGGAAATATTGTCATTGATGTCAAATGTATAGACAAGGTTGATAAGAAATTTGTCATTAGTATTGAAGTTATTAAAGATGAATAAAAGTAAAAGTCCAGATCAGAAGCTTTCACCATTCAGTAAAAATCCAGATCAGAAGCATTCAAGTTCATCTAATAAGTTCTCTTCAGATGGAAACTTCAAATCAAACTGAGGTGATATCAAAGTTAAGTGATCGTAAGCCTTCACATATACCTTACCGTGATTCCAAACTCACACGTCTGTTGCAGTCTTCTCTGAGTGGGCATGGCCGTGTATCGCTGTTGAAGCTTTGTTAATAAAACAGATTGAATCTGAAGATCAAGTAAATCTGAAGGACAAAATATAATTGAAGTAAATCTGTGTTGAAGACATTCAGATCAGATCGGTGTTAAAAATCTGTGTTGAAGTTCTATTAAAAATGCTGAGAAGTATCGATTTGAAGAAGTATCGATTAACATCTTGCTTTAAGAAGACAAGCGCGGATTAATGAGAAATTGCTAAGTAGAAGGGTCGATAATAATAAAAAAAAAAGGCACAATTCTTGCTAAACACGAGTTAATTTGAAAGAACATTATTTATTTAAAGGCGTATGCAAGAAAAACGACTCATCCAAGATTTAATTAAAGGTTAAGAGAATCATTTAAAAATTAATGAAAGGATGTGTGGTTGATGGAGACATTCGAATGAAGCCGCTTTATGAAAAGACGCATTTCTGTTGATAAAGGACGTGTTTTCTAAACAGGCACAATTTAAATTTTAATTAAATCTAAAAGGCACGAGTAAAACCAATCAGACGCATTATGGTCTAAGGCGTCTCTTTGAAAGTTATAATCAAATAGTCAATCATTAATCAATAGACAGGTATCTCTAGGTCAGAATTCTTTTCAAAGAGATGCGTTCTTAACATTCGCTTCTTTCAAAATCTGAAAGACGTGTTCATAAAATACGTGCCTCTCAAAATCTAGATCAGAAGCATACGTCTTTTCAAAAGGACGTGCTTCTTTCTTATTCGACCTTCATTCATTTGGTATGCTCATTTGTTGAAGAGGCACAATCATTCGATGCTGTACCTGAAGAGTGTGTTTCAGTTGATCTGATCAATAAAGAAGCATTCTTACAAACAGATTCAACTAACAAAGCAGAAACAAACTAAACAGAATCAAAGACTATTAAGGCAGAAATTTGGTTTAATGAAATGGTATGAATGAAAGTTGAAAAGGAAAAGTTATGACCTTTCATCAAAAGGCACAATCTTGGATCAAAGTATATATTTGCAATTTTTTTTTTTGATTTGAAGGTGTGGTTGTTAGAGGATTTGCAGATCAGTCAAGTATCCCATCTCTTTGTGTGGGCTTAGGGTGATTTCATTTATCACATAGAGCAGATTGGAGAGCTGGGATTGTAAAGATCAGATTGAAGGCAGTCTTACATCCATCAAGTCAAAGTTTGATACTTTGCACTAGGGGTTGGTGCTCCTTGTAGGTAGGTGCCTGCTAAATTTGTAAAGGTCTAGGTGTTCCTTGTAGGTTACACTCTACTAAATCATCCTTTTGTAAATCCGTAGGTTGGTGCCTACTTTAAAAAAATATTAGTTCAATAAAGTTGTGTCAACTTGGGGAAATTGATTCATATCAAAAAGTTGATTGTAATAAGTTTGAAAAAGAATAGAAATAAAAATTTGTGATTGATTTACTGATTCACCCATCCCCCCGCCCTCTCAGTAAATCTTTTGTGCTCTTCACATTCCTCTTAACAGTACCTTCTTCCCATCAGATTGAAACTTGAGCTCCATGGTTTGCAGATTTAGAGAGATCTCTCCAAGTGAACGCAGCCATTGAATGCCTAGAACGGCATCCGTATCTCCAATGTTGACTACGTAGAAGTCGTCCTTGACTTCATAGTTTCCCAATTGCATAGTCATGTTTGAGATCTTCTTGGTGCATGAGATGTGAAACCCATCAGCAACCATAACCTTGAAGCCTTCAAACTCTTCTGTTTGCAGCCCTTTCTTTTTCACCACAACTTCATCAATGAAGTTATGTGTTGCCCCAGTGTCAATCAAGGCAACTATTCGCTGCCCCTTAATCATCCCTCGAACTTTGAAGGATTCATTCTTTTGAAAGCTCGATAGTTGAGCCAAGGTACCTCCATTTCCCCTTTCATCTTCGGACTCTTCTGGAGCTCCTTCCACTTCGCTGTCATCAAAATCAGACTGCTGGTCTGAAAAATCAGAATTACTTTATTCAGCTGAATAGTATTCAATTTGATGAAATTTGACTCCCTTTGGGCAAATATGATCTTGGGACCATTTTTCTCTACACCGGAAACATAACCCCTTTCTTCTAAGTTCGTTAAGTGTCTCTAGATCCAATCTTGTGACATGATGTTTATGCTGTTTGAACTCCTTATGGTGAGGTCTTTGATGAGGTCTTTTTCCTTTATCCCCTTTGTGAAATGATGGCTTGGAATGAAACTTTGCTTTAGGAGCAGCCCACTCCATGTTTCTTGCTTTCTTCATTGCCTCCTGTAGGGAGGGTGGATCAAAGGCTTTAATCCAACCCTTGAGTGGCTCCATCAATCCTTCACTGAATATTATCACCAAACGCCTCTCAGTGATTCCCGTGACCATGACTAAAAGTCTTTGAAACTCAGCTATGTAGGCATCCACTGTGCCATATTGCCTAAGCTGTGCCAATTCTCTGAAATGCACTTCAGGGTCTTTTTTTTCAAATCTTTCTATGAGCCTATTGGTGAACTCATCATAGATAGTGATTGATCCATGACCTAAAGTGACTAGGCCATGGTACCACCACTCGTGCGCCACCCCATCTAGGTGAAGCGTAGCGAACTTAATCGCCTCTTCTTCTGCCATAGGTCTAAGAGCTAGATAGTTGTCTAACTTTTGTATCCAAGCTCTTGCCGAACTGTTGTCACTCCCATCAAAGTGTGGAAGCATAACCTTGTTGATAGCTTGATGCAAATCCCCTTGCACTGCTGGCCTCCTTTGTTCAAAATGTCTTCCTTTTCCTTTATTCTTCCTCTTATGATCCATGAAATCATTGAAAGACATATCTATCTTGACTTCATCAGGGAGAGAGTCATACTCAACACGACCAAGTCTCAACTGTTCCACAAATGATACATTTTCTTCTGGATTAGGTTGAAGGTGTCCTGGTGCCAAGAAGGTAGGTTTAAATGGTCGGGCCGAAATGTATGTGCTGTTTGAATTAGGCTAAGCAGCATGTCCATTATGCGGATTGGAGGCACTGTGTTCTCCATTGTGTCCTGGAATATTCTGTGGAATTGGGTTCTGACCCACTTTCCCCATCATGAAAGATACCATATCCATTAAGGCATCCATTTTCCTCTCAAACCTCTTTCCCCGACTGTAATAGCCCTACCGTGGTAGGAGTTACAACAGCAAGACTTTGACGTTCCTGTTTCTCTCCAAGGTTTGACAGTAATTGCAATCTGCATTCATTTTGTGTATACATATCCAAATGTTCAAGGATTAGTTTTAATGTCTAAGTTTCAACAACAGATATAACACATTCTGCATGAAGTAAGAATACAGTAAGGGGAGTCATGTATCTTATTAAGGGAAAGGAACCATGACAGACCTAAGTAGCCTAAGGCCTACCACCTCCTAATTGCCCAATCCCTGTTGCAGGGCCTAAGGGGCTGAAGCCCAAGGTGGGACCCCCAACCCTACAACCCAATCCCGAATCAAGAGCCTAAGGGGCCAAAGTGCCCAATCCCTCAACTGGGCCTAAGGGGTTGAGGATGGGGTTTTTAGGCAATCTACTTAAGACATGATTCATCTCTCTTAATGAGATAACATGCCCATATCAGGCAGTTTATTTACAAACATCAATTTAACAGTACTAAATATTCAATCTGCATTTATTTATACAACAATGTTTTCATACAGAAACCAGGAATAAATAAAAATAAATCAGAACGCTACTCTGAGTTGAACAATATTCATTTTACTATAATTTATAAGTAATCTGTCCCTGATGCACAGAAATGATGTAATACCAGATTGTGATTCTGAGTCAGCAATATTCATATAGATATTGGACATTTTTTTATCGGTTCATAATGCACAGAAAACTTAATGCCATTCTAAGTTAAGAAATGTTCATATTCCCATAAGCATATTTAATCTTTCCATAATGCACAGTAACATAACCGGTAATCCACGATGAGTTGACATAATCGATATTTAAACAGATTTTATCAATAGAATTGCGGATTTTATTGTTATTGAGTTTCCATTCTAAAGAACATTAAACCAAATTACTGGGTGTTGCCACGGATCTCAGTCCGCCTATATATTAAACCCCTGTCCATGCACGGGTTTAACTCTATGACCCATACCAATTCAGCCAGACTGTTCATACTATCTACATATGTAAGAATGTGCCATATTTATTGAATTAAAGAAGAAATACAGGGGACGGCGAAACTTAAATATCAATTTCATACAACATATGTAAATCTGTTCCAGAAATCTTAGACAAGGAAACTAAGTGAGATTACTCACTTATGATTGCTCTCCGCCTTCTATCCCGTCGCTTTCTGCCCCTTCCAAAAACGCCCATCCTCATTCTCCCTCAAGCACCTTATACCCGTCGCTGCTTCTTACGGATATGTCGCTTGCCTGAGGGGAGGCGTCTTTTGCGACCACTGCTTTGAATTATAAACTTTGCAATTTTATTTAATTTTTCCCTTAATTCGCTTTTTGTAGGAGAATGCCATATTGTTTAATTTATATCATTGTGATTCAATTTAAAAGTTAACATTTAATTGTTATTTTTAAATATCTATTATTTAATTACATTTAATTGTTATTTTTAAATATCTATTATTTAATTATTGTTTTATATATATTTATTATTATTATCATATTTATATATATTTTGATTTTCCTTTTTATACCTTGTGACAAATCCAAAAAGTAAAATTAATTTTTTTTATAAAATTAATAAGTGTGAGAGTTTCTTTGGGGATATGACAGTCTCCCCCTCCCAAAGATTTGCTTGTCCTCAAGCAACTTGGAGGTTCGGGTGATGGAGGATTTCTTTGCTCTCCCATGTAGAGTCTTCCTCTGGTAATCCCTTCCATTTTACCAGGAATTCTGGGATGCTTCTACTCCTTAACTTCTTGTCTCTCCTATCCAGAATGATTTCAGGTTCTAAGATCAATTTACCTTCGTCGTCCAAGGGGGGTAGTTCTTCACAAGATTTTACTTGTTTACCGATCATCTTCTTCAACCTTGAAACATGGAAAATGTTATGAATGCGGCTGTTGTTGGGTAGTTCTAGCTCATATGCTACCTCCCCCACTCTTCTTGTAATTTTGTAGGGTCCATAAAACCGAGGTCTTAGCTTTTCTGCTCCGTTGGACTTGATGGAAGATTGCTTGTAAGGTTGTAATCTTAGGAAGACCAAATCTCCGACCTCAAAGGTTCTTTCAGTGCGATGTCTGTCTGCATATAGCTTCTGCTGGTTTTGGGCTTGGTGTAGATTGTCCTTCAAGGTGTTCAGAATGTCCATGCTTTCTTGCACAAAGTCTCTAGCTCGGGGTACTTGACTTTCTTGAGTAATCAGACTTCCAAAAACAGTGGGTTCATACCCATACAAAGCTTTGAAGGGGCTCATTCGGATGGACATGTGGTGTGTTGAGTTGTAACAATATTCTCCTAGATGTAGCCATTTGATCCATGCCTTTTGCTGACCTGTGACATAATTCCTTAAATAACCTTCAATCCATTTATTCACAATCTCGGTTTGACCATCTGTCTGGGGGTGATAACTTGTGCTTGGTGTAAGAGTAGTCCCTGATAATCGAAAAAGTTCTTGCCAGAATTTGCTCATGAACCGACTATCCCGATCACTGACGATGTTCCTTGGAAGGCCATGGAGTTTAAATATCTCTTTGAAAAATAGGTCGGCTACTTGGTGCGCTGTAAAATCCATTGTTATGGCCAAGAAGTGGGCATATTTGGTAAGTCTATCGACTACTACATATATGCAGTCTTTTCCTTGAGCTCTGGGCAACCCTGTAATAAAGTCCATTGAGATACTTTCCCACTTCTGATTGGGAATAGGTAGAGGTTGCAAGAGCCCTGCTGGGTAGCTCTGTTCTGTCTTGTTTCTCTGGCACATCATACATTCTTGTACATAATTCCGCACATCCTTCTTGAGTCCTTTCCAAGAATACTTCTCTCTCACTTGCTTATATGTCTTATAGTATCCTTGGTGACCTGCTAGTGGGTTATCATGATACTCTTTAAGTATCTTTTCCTTAATCTTGGAGTTGGGCACTAAATAGATTCTTCCTTTGTAAGTGATGATGTCCTCAATTACCTTGTATTCTTCTTTGGGAAAATTTCCCTCTAAGATTTCATTGGCTAGGGGGTTTTTGGCATATTCTGAAATGATGTCATACTTCCAATCTGCTACTATACTGGTTATAGTCTTCAAGTGTGGTTGTCTTGATAGGGCATCTGCTACTATATTGTTGGTCCCTTTAACATACTCAATATCAAAGTCGTAGGCTTGTATACGGCTAACCCACTTTTGTTGGCGGTCATTTAAGTCTTTTTGCTGCATGAAGTATCTCAAGCTATTATGGTCGGTTTTTACGTGAAACTTTGTGCAAACTAAGTATTGGCGGAATTTGGCCAAGGCATGCATTATAGCTAACATTTCTTTATCATAGATGGGATAGAGTCTCTCTGTTTGAGTAAGCTTGCGGCTTTCAAAGGCTATGGGGTGTTTATTTTGCATTAGGACTGCGCCAATCCCTTCACCAGATGCATCGCATTGGAGTTCAAAGGGTGAGGAAAAATCGGGGATGGCTAAGACAGGGCAAGAGCTCATAACTTCTTTTAGTTTCTCAAAGGCTTGTTGGGCTACTTCATTCCATGAGAAAGCTCCCTTTTTGGTTAGGTCTGTGAGGGGAGCTGCAATTTTAGAGAACCCTTTGACAAAACGTCTATAATAACTGCATAGCCCCACAAAACCCCTTAATTGAGTGAGGGTTTTGGGCTTGGGCCAATTCTTGATGGCAACAATTTTCTCTTCATCCACGCTTACCCCTTGTGCATTGATTTTATGTCCCAAATACAATATCTCCTCTAAACCAAATTCACATTTTGATGCTTTGGCATATAGTGATTCTTGCTCCAAGATTTTGAGTGTTTCCTCAATGTGTTGAAGATGTTCTTCCCATGTTTTACTGTATATAAGAATATCGTCAAAGAAAATAAGGAGGAACTTCCTGAGCTGTTTGCGGAAAATGTGGTTCATGCATGACTGGAAGGTGGCTGGTGCATTTGTAAGCCCAAATGGCATAACTAGGAACTCAAAATGCCCATAGTGGCATCGGAAGGCTGTTTTTGGCACATCTTCTCGCCTCATTCTTATTTGATGATATCCTGATCGAAGATCAATTTTGGAAAAATATCTTGCCCCATGGAGTTCATCAATGAGTTCATCAATTCGGGGAATGGGATAACGGTTCTTGATGGTCTTTTGGTTTAGTGCTCGATAATCTATGCACATCCTGAAAGTGCCATCTTTCTTCTTAACGAGGACCACAGAAGATGCAAATGGGCTAGAGCTTGGCTGAATGTGTCCCATGTCCAGTAGTTCCTTAATAGTTTTCTCAATTTCTTCTTTGTATTTATGGGGATGACGATAAGGGGTGGTTATGACTGGCTTAGCCCCCTCTTCTAATTCGATTGTGTGTTCAAATCCTCTTTTTGGCGGCAACCCTGGTGGAATCTCTTCAAACACCTTCCCGTAATTTGAGAGGATAGGTTGGATTTCAATATGGATAGTTTTCCCTTGTGTATTGTTCTTATCGAGTATCATACATTGGGCAGCCCACTCTCCTTGTCCCCGCCTAAAGATCCTTTCCATTCTTTTACACGAGACTACCTTTGGAGATCCGTCTGGTAACCCTTTTAATGTAACTTCTTTCCCTTGGTGATTGAAACGTATGGTTTGTTTTGGAAGATCAAACATAAAACATCCCAAGGAGTAAATCCAAGGAGTCCCTAAAATAATGTCAGCATCTAGGGGAACGACATAGAAGTCTTCTATGATTAGGTGATCTCCTAGGTAAACCTTCAATTGGGGAACTATTGTAGTGCATTGCACCCTAGCACCTGTAGCTGTTGCTGCCTCGAATCCTTCGAAAGTCTGGGTACTTAACTTCCTTTGGTTTACTATTCTTTGATCAATGAACTTATGTGAGGCCCCACTATCAATTAAGGTAATAACTCTTTGTCCCAAGATTGTACTTTTGATGCGGAATGGGCTATGTTTAGAGGCTTGGGAAATGGTGGCTAACATAGCTTGACTCTTTTCCTCACTTCTAGCTTTCTTGTAGGGATACTCATCTCTTGAATATACCTCGAGTTGGTGGGCCTTGCCCTCACATCTGTGACCTTGTGCCCATTTCCCTTGGCATTTAAAGCATTGTCCATTTCTTTTCAGCTCATCCATCTTTCTACACCAATGGTCCCTGTCCCTTTTTCCCTTGCACCATTGACAAGTTCTAGACCCTTCCTCCTTCCGATTATTATCTTCTTTATGATTAGGTTTAGAGGATGATGTGAACTTCTTGTGCTGGTCCCTTGGCCAATTGTCTTCATATTTCATTGCCTTTTGTATAGCTTCCTCAAGGCGAGAGGGTTCAAAAACACTTACCATGCTTTTAAATGTTCCTTTTAACCCCTCAACGAACAAATATGTGAGTCTTTCCTGGGAGATTTCGGGAATCATGACTGCTAGTTTTTGGAATTCATTGGCATAATTTTCTATAGTGCCTTGTTGTCTTAGCTGAGTGAGTTCCCTAAAATACCATTCCGGGTGTTTTTGATCAAATCTTTTTATAAGCTTTTGAGTAAATTCATCATAGGTTTTAATTTGCTGATGTCCTTGGGTTATGAGTCCATGGTGCCACCAATCATGGGCCATTCCGGTTAGATGTAACACGGCAAATTTGATTGCATTTGATTCCGTCATTGGGCTAAGGGAAAGATAAGTATCTAATTTCTGAACCCATGATCGGGCAGTGGTCTTGTCCTCACCATTAAAGTTGGGGAGAGTCAATTTGTTTACTCTACTCTTAAGTTCATTATCAATTGAGTTTCTCTTCCTTGGAATAGTTCTTTGTTTGGCTTCACAATAGTCTTTAAAAGATACCAGCTCCCTTCTCTCAGGTTCAAATCTATAGTAGGCTTCCACAATCTCATCCACGTCCTCCAAGGGGGTTTTAAGGTTATGCCCTTCTTCGTTCTGCAGGAAAGGAGGTCGGGTAGGTCTAGAGCTCAAGTCTCGTGAAGGGGTGAACTGATTATTTTCGGAATGGTTAGAGTTTGCTTCTCTATTATTGCAATTACTCAGATTTTGTAGGGCTTGCAGCAAGGCTTGGCTGTTTTTTTCATTTTGCTCTAGTAAGGCTTGGGTTTTCCTTTCATTATTTTCCATAAAAGTTCTAAGTTCTTCCCTTAGGGGATTACCCATAATGTCATCCCCCTCGCTATTATTCTCACGGTTGTTCCTAGAGCCTCTCCTATGGTAGGTTTTCATAGTTCCCACAGGATGGCAGGAAAGGTAGCTCTGATACCACTGTAATAGTCCTTACCTGGCAGGGCTGAGGGGAGTTACAACAGCAAGACTTTGACGTTCCTGTTTCTCTCCAAGGTTTGACAGTAATTGCAATCTGCATTCATTTTGTGTATACATATCCAAATGTTCAAGGATTAGTTTTAATGTCTAAGTTTCAACAACAGATATAACACATTCTGCATGAAGTAAGAATACAGTAAGGGGAGTCATGTATCTTATTAAGGGAAAGGAACCATGACAGACCTAAGTAGCCTAAGGCCTACCACCTCCTAATTGCCCAATCCCTGTTGCAGGGCCTAAGGGGCTGAAGCCCAAGGTGGGACCCCCAACCCTACAACCCAATCCCGAATCAAGAGCCTAAGGGGCCAAAGTGCCCAATCCCTCAACTGGGCCTAAGGGGTTGAGGATGGGGTTTTTAGGCAATCTACTTAAGACATGATTCATCTCTCTTAATGAGATAACATGCCCATATCAGGCAGTTTATTTACAAACATCAATTTAACAGTACTAAATATTCAATCTGCATTTATTTATACAACAATGTTTTCATACAGAAACCAGGAATAAATAAAAATAAATCAGAACGCTACTCTGAGTTGAACAATATTCATTTTACTATAATTTATAAGTAATCTGTCCCTGATGCACAGAAATGATGTAATACCAGATTGTGATTCTGAGTCAGCAATATTCATATAGATATTGGACATTTTTTTTATCGGTTCATAATGCACAGAAAACTTAATGCCATTCTAAGTTAAGAAATGTTCATATTCCCATAAGCATATTTAATCTTTCCATAATGCACAGTAACATAACCGGTAATCCACGATGAGTTGACATAATCGATATTTAAACAGATTTTATCAATAGAATTGCGGATTTTATTGTTATTGAGTTTCCATTCTGAAGAACATTAAACCAAATTACTGGGTGTTGCCACGGATCTCAGTCCGCCTATATATTAAACCCCTGTCCATGCACGGGTTTAACTCTATGACCCATACCAATTCAGCCAGACTGTTCATACTATCTACATATGTAAGAATGTGCCATATTTATTGAATTAAAGAAGAAATACAGGGGACGGCGAAACTTAAATATCAATTTCATACAACATATGTAAATCTGTTCCAGAAATCTTAGACAAGGAAACTAAGTGAGATTACTCACTTATGATTGCTCTCCGCCTTCTATCCCGTCGCTTTCTGCCCCTTCCAAAAACGCCCATCCTCATTCTCCCTCAAGCACCTTATACCCGTCGCTGCTTCTTACGGATATGTCGCTTGCCTGAGGGGAGGCGTCTTTTGCGACCACTGCTTTGAATTATAAACTTTGCAATTTTATTTAATTTTTCCCTTAATTCGCTTTTTGTAGGAGAATGCCATATTGTTTAATTTATATCATTGTGATTCAATTTAAAAGTTAACATTTAATTGTTATTTTTAAATATCTATTATTTAATTACATTTAATTGTTATTTTTAAATATCTATTATTTAATTATTGTTTTATATATATTTATTATTATTATCATATTTATATATATTTTGATTTTCCTTTTTATACCTTGTGACAAATCCAAAAAGTAAAATTAATTTTTTTTATAAAATTAATAAGTGTGAGAGTTTCTTTGGGGATGGACCACACTTATCGATCTTTCTCTTCCTTTCCCACTGTCCTCTCTGCTACCACCCGATGTCCTCTCATTATCCCCCATTTCTGTTTCCTGAGAAGACTCCCAATGAGCCCTCAAAACCTCTGATGCTATCTGACCTTCTGGAA
The DNA here is from genome assembly GCA_007258455.2 of Sequoia sempervirens. Taxonomy (NCBI): domain Eukaryota; kingdom Viridiplantae; phylum Streptophyta; class Pinopsida; order Cupressales; family Cupressaceae; genus Sequoia; species Sequoia sempervirens. The sequence continues at coordinate 18,531 of VDFB02215665.1, forward strand.
CCTGATAGAGCTGAAACTGATTTGCAGCCTTTTTGTCTTCCCTTGCTATGTATCTCTTTTCTCTGTCACTCATAGACGGTCTGTTTCACAGGATGGCAGGATGCGTGGCTCTGATACCACTGAAATATACCGAGCCAATTTTTTTTTATTTTTGAATGTGATTACAAACAACATGCACCCGTTAGGGTTAGCAAATAACTAAACAATGCAGAATTCAACTCTAACCAAGGATGTACACCAGGATCCCGAGATGGGCAAGGTGTTAGCATGTGGTCAGAGGATCTCGATGCAATGCACAAACTGAAATAACCCTAACCAAGAATGCGCCAGGTAACGGCGTGCATATGGTCAGAGGATCTTATGCATTTCCGAACAAGCAACTTGTAATGTCCCCATTTTGCGAGCATCAGAGTTTGTAAGGATTAGCCTATCATTTGACCCTCGTAGGCTGACAAATGTGATGAGAGGGTCTTCCTTGGCAGTTATCCAGAGTTTCAGGACCTTACTCCTCCAATTGATTCAGGTTTGGACCTTTGCAGGGACTGACAGAGTGATATTCAGACACTTACTATTTATAGTAAGTCAGGCCGACAGGGGTTACTATTTGTGGCAGGGCACCTGGTTCAGCTAGTCTTCTCAGTTTTGACCCAGTTTGACAGTTTGTTGAGCAAACGAAGAATTACGGAGCATTTAATAATAATTAAATGATTATTATTATGACTTTATATTATAAAGTCACTTTAAGTGAAATATTAAAATATTAATTCTTAATGGAAAATTATAAAGTATTTAATACTTTATATTAAAGGAGCATTATTATTATTAAATGAGTATTTGTTACTCATTTAATATGGACGCCATTTATTAATAATTTGCCTAAGTCTCTAAAAGGGCGAATTATTATATTATTAAATGCAATTAAGTTGATTTTTTGAAAAGGGTCGAACTTTTGAGGAAAAAGATATATATTTCTCTTCAAGACAAATCGAACTCATTATTGATGATCATTTGAATTTGTCTTTTCTCTCTGAGAACATTTGGAGTTGGAGAAACAAGGGTTTCTGCAATCAGGTTTTGGAGAACGTCAACTCTTCAGAATCAAGCATACTGAGGTTGTGAAAGATCAGCTGAAGCTTGCTAACAGGGTAGCTTTGTTCAGAAGTTACATTCGTGCTTACAGGGGAAAATAAGTAAGGGTTTGAAGAAGAAAATATTAAATCTACAAGAGATCAACTTCCAGCTTCATTCTTATTTCTCAGGCTATTGTATCTCCAGCCGTACCATATCATTTATTACTTGCAGATCGGAATTTTTGTTAGCTGCTACAGTGGCGTGAACAGTGCCGCGCTACAGTACCCGCGCTACAGTGCCACGTGAACAGTACTCGTGAATAGTGTCGCGCTACAGTAAAACGCTACAGTACTAAGGTATTTTAGTGGAGTTTATCACAGGGATTTTCAAGGGTTTGATAGATTATTATTAGAACAGTAGTATTCCTTTGTGGTTGCTTTTGAGATTACATTTCCAGCTTTCAAGCTTCATTCTCAAGCACATGTGAAGCCATTAAAGGCTGTACAACATCCATAGTGCTGGACGTGACCCTTACTGGTGGATTTCAGACACAGTACCAACTGCTGCAAACGTTCAGTCTCTCTACAACTTCCAGGGGAAAAAGATAACATCAGTTGGAGTTATAAAGATCATTTGAACAGTGTATGAGGATGTATGTCAACTGTTTGACATAAGGCTTATAGGCTGTATATGCATTTATCACAAGTAGTATCTCGTTTATATGCATTTGAAAACACTCAACTTGATTGCATTACATCTAGTAATTCATTTTGATATTAAGGAAGGCATTCTTAAAACATCACTTGTGCATCTATCATCGATTATAAGCACTAGATCAAATTGATAACTCAGACCAGCAAGCTCAAAGTTTGCATTTGAATTGTTTAACAAAATTTCAAGGGAACAAAGAAGGGTTTATGAGTCAGCTCAGGCTAGGCTCATCACACAACTCTAACCAAGAATGTGTCCAAGGTGGACGATCATATGGTCAGAGGATCCATATCACTAATATTGCTGAAAGTAACTCAACACCAAGTATGTGCTACTCAATCCAAGATGGAAATGAGGCGACCATATGGCAGAGACATAAGATATTACAATGCAATTCAAGTAAACAGGCGGCAAGCCAGCCTCTTCCACTTATTCAGTGGGCAATTACAAAGCATGAAAATATGATTAGAAGAGATGCTGACAGTACTACTGTGCAGCTTACAATATATTGGAGAATATCTGCAAGTTCAAGGATTAGAGCTCCACAAAGTGCTGCAATAGTAAATATGTCATCCACTAGATCAAATATGAATTCCTAACACCCACCCTTCACTCATACATAATTTTCTCAAGTCTGATATGATAGACCAGCAACATGAATATCAGAACCAGCAACACAGAAACTCAATGGTAAGCTCACAACTCGCTCAATACTAACTCAAACGACATGAAAACTAATGCAAATACCTTCCTAATGATGGCGCCCAAGATGACAACAAGAAACTGACCCCAAATGCTGATATTTATTTTTGGCATGAATCCCAATGAGAGCACAGAAGGTACGGCTGCAAGGAGGGGCGATTTTGGTTTATAAAATTGGAGACTTCATCATAAATTCCCAAACTTCTCTGAGAGGGGCGCGCTTGCCTAGCAAATGCATGGGTAAACTACCCAAAACCAAAAGAAAATCACACAATGACTTATGAGATAAAACCAAATCTGCAACACACACCAGCAACTCCAGATTTTTTGATTATTTTGCAAATATAAAGATTACAATGAAGAGACAACAGCAACAAAGCAAACTCACTACAAAATCACTCAAAAGCAAGCAAACCTCTCCACTAGGTGCTATCTCACAAGCACGAAGTTGAGCCAAGCTAGGAGGCATTCATTCCTCGAAGCAGTCCAACACCATTTTGGCAGCATAACATTACTCAAGATATCAGATAATCCAAATGAAGACCCAAGACCTTCTTTTATAACTTTGTGAAGACTCTCCAGAAGCTTCTAGAAACCCTAACTTTTCAAATTTGAAATATCTCCTTTTCCCTCCAAAGATGGCGTCCCTTTTCCTCAAGACAAATTTAACTTTAATTTAGAAATAACCTCTTCCTCAAGATGGGCGTCCATTTTCAAGTATTGCTTTTTGAACCTTATAAAAATAATGAAATATCTCCATGAGGCGCCACCCCTCAAAGTCCCCTTTTTAAGAACAACTTAAAGTTGCTTCACTAGGCCAAGGGGTCACAATAATAAAATATAACTTTAAAATATAACATTTTAAAATCAACTGGATAAATCTCACCAAAAATGCTTCCCAAGGTCAAGATTGATCAAACCAACTGGACTAACTAAAGATGAGAGCCAACCGTGCCGAAGCCAACAGGACCACTGCCAGAAATAGAATTTACTAAAAATAGTAAATTCATAAAGGTGCTCGGAATGCCAAGAAAAACACATCACCGCGAAGCTCACGAAAAACCCAGAAGGAATCCGCAGTTCAATCACCAAATCCGCGAGCAAAAGAAACCTCCAACCAAGAAACCCTAATTTCATCCCCGAGAAGCCTACGGGTCTCCAGAATAGGCCAACGGTCAACAGAAAAAGTCATGCTCAAGAAGGGGACATTACAGAAATTCATTTTTGGATTTAATAGCAGAATTGGTGGAGAAGTACATATGCATGGTCCAACCACAAACAGGAACAAAAGCTTAAGGAAGATTCCAACCAGTAAGAGAGAAAAGAGCAAAAGAGAGATGTGGAAGTTCCCAATAAGATAGCTCCTAAGAAGGAGGAAATTGTGCAGAATGTTGCGAAGCATTAAGGGAAAAGATCTCACTATAACGGAAAAGAATTTAGAAAAGACCGAAAGAGAAATAAGTTCAGCATGGGTAACACTAGCAAGGCTAATGAAGGTGCTAACAAGTCTGGAGAAACCATGGAGAAAAGAGGACCAAGAACAGGATGTTTTATATGCAAAGGGAATCACTATGCAAATGAATGTCCTAATAAAACTTCTGGTTCACAACCATATAGCAACTCATTACCCACTCAGCAGGCTATGTTTCAGTAGAGGATACATGTTGTTGTGGACGATCGACAAGCTGATTACCAAGTAACACCGGTTGAAACACCAGGTACTTTGTTTGGCTTGCCTATTTCTATTCTTATTGATACGTGTGCTATTGAAAATTTCATTTCACCTAGAATAGCTAAACAATTATCTACGAAGGCAGGGCACATGGCAATGTCATGGAATGTAGAGTATGCAAACAATACAAGAGCAAAGGTGGATCAATGTCTATTCGAGGTTAGGATAGAACTACCTAGTTTTACTACTGAAGTCAACTTTTATGTTGCACCACTAGGATCATATGATGTTATCCTAGGAATGAATTGGTTATGGAGGCATAGAGCCATAGTAGATTGTCATGCCAAGACTGTTGAATGTCTAGATGACTATGGAAAACAAGTTAAATTCCAAGGAATACCTAGAGAGGTAAAGATTCAACAAATTACAGGAATGCAACTTATGAAAGCTAAGAAGAAAGGGTGTAAACTCTTTGCTGTAAAGATTGAAGAGCTTGGACATGATAGTGAAAATTCCAAGTACCAGAGTCTACAAGAGTTAGAAGATGGAGAAATAGAAGAAATTTTTAAATCAGATATGGAGAACTATCCAATTTTGAGGGAATTTTTCAGATGTGTTCTCTGAAGAGTTACCAGGATTACCATCGAAAAGAGTGTTTGATTTCAGCAGAAGGAATTGCAGCAGATCCAACAAAGATTAAGGCATTTATTCAGTGGCCTATACCCAAAAACATGCTAGAAGTGAGAAGTTTTATAGGCTTGGCAGGATATTATAGGAAATTCATCACAAACTTTTCTAAGATTTCCTTTCCTATAACTTCTTTGCAAAAGAAAGGAAATAAATTTGAATGGAATGAGATGTGTCAAGAAGCATTTGACCTACTCAAAGAGAAACTAACCACCACACCAATCCTAAAGGTACCAGATCCTGAAGGAAGTTTCACGGTTATCACAAAAGCATGCGGAGAAGGGTTAGGAGGTGTATTGATGCAAGATGGGCAAGTGATTGCATATGAGTCTAGAAAGCTAAAAATGTATGAAATGAATTATGCATCCCATGATTTAGAGTTGGTAGCTATAGTTCATGCATTACAAATGTGGAGGCGCTATTTGCTTGGGAAACCCTTTGAGTTGAAAATTGATCATAATGGGTTGAAGTACCTTTTTACTCAACCGAATTTGAATGCCAGATAGAGGAGATGGTTAGAGTTGATAGCTGACTATGATTTTAATATTAGTTATATCAAGGGAAAAGAGAATCGGGTCGCCGATGCATTGAATCAGTGTAATGTCCCCTTCTAGTTGACATTGACATATCGGCAAGATTAGCCTATTAGTGGCTCTCGTAGGCTAATGAGGCATGGTGAGAGAGTCATCTGGCAGTCATTAGGTGATTATTTGGCTCAGTATTTGATTGGATTGAGGTTTTCCATTAGATATCATTATTATTTCTATTTATGGAAACCTTATGTTATAATTTGATGTTGAGATGCACTTTATTAATTATATTATATTTTTCATATTTTTATAAAGTGCAAATAATAAAATATTTTGGAGACCTTCTAGAAGTCGAAATATAATATTATTTTAATTGGGCCGGCCTCTAGAGGAAATGCATAAATAGACATTGAGGTTTCATTCTTCACCATCCAGATTTGATGTTGATGATTGGTGATTTCTTCTTGAGCATTTGTGGAGCCAAGTGGTCTGCAGATAATCAATTGATCTTTGGGAACGAAAACTCCCATTGATTGCATAACTGAGGGAGTGAAATATCTCTTGAAGGGTTGCAGATTGGAGGTGATATTTTAGTCACTTCATTGGGAAAAATTTGTGGCCAAGGGCCAATTTTGAAGACTACAATTATAGGAGACGATTTGCATTGAAGAGTAGTATTTGTGGCATCGATTATTTGAAGGGAAAGGGTGGATTTCAATTGAGGAAATTCTGAAGCTAAGTCTGAAGCAAAACAAGGACGCCATTGGAGACCTCTATTTTATTCATTGGAGTTCATGAACCCATCGATTCTTCTTGGAGATAGGAGCGCTTCTTTCCTTGGTCATTGCTGATGGTGTTTGGAGTACGTGGAGGCTTGTAAACATTGGATATTATTTTATTTCTCCATTCATATCAGAACAGGGGCGACTACTTCAGAAATTCATTTTGGCTTCTCAAGGTCTTCAACTCCCAAGATATTGCTTGCTTCTTCATTGGGGATTCAAGGCGCCATCAAGCTACAGGTTCCTTTGTGTTGATTCATGCTATTTCATGTCATTAGTTTCATTTTAGGAGGTACTGCTGTAGGTGAAAGTTCATATCAGATTCAAGCATTCTAGCATATGTATGTAAGCCAAGAGTCTTGGCGTTTCATCTCATTGACATTGTAAGAAGATTGCCTTATCAATAATACATTTGAAGTTGGGAGTTCTCTATTTGAATCTAATTCATTTGAAATGTGTAAGAGGATGTATGCCAACTGTTTGACATAATGTCTGAGGGCTGTCGCTGCATATTTAGCTCATAAAAACTTCATCTATTGCATTTGAAAAGACAAAAAAGAAATCTGCATTGCATCTAGGATCTTGTCTAATCATCATAGAAGTCATTTGCAAGTGTCATATGCATTGGAAATCATTTGAAAAAACATTTATATCAAACTGAAATACTCAGACGAGTATACCACAACTTTGAAATCAAATTGTTTGACGAAATTACAAACTACAAAATTGGGCAAATTGAGATCAGTTTGAGCAAGGCTGATTACAGTCAAAGACACCACATTGCTTCCATAGTAGCAATTCAAACCGATCTCAAAAAGCAAGTACTCCAGAAGTGCAAAGAGGATGAGTATTACTTACAGGTTAAGCAAGCACTTATGGATAATCCTCAAGATTCTAGCTATGAAGGTTTTCAATTTGAACCCAGTGGATTACTTAGATACAAAGGTAGAATGTATGTACCTGATGTTGAAGAACTGAGAAATCTGGTATGGAAGGAAATACATGAAGCACCATATTTCGGACATCCAGGAGTGACAAAAATGATGGCTGATGTGAAACCATTATACTTTTGGAAGGGGATGAAAGGAGATGCTGCTAGTTTTGTGGCTAGGTGTCTTGAGTGTCAAAGGGTGAAAGTTGAGCATCATCATCCTGCAGGTTTGTTATACCCACACGACATACCAAAATGGAAATGACAAGTTATAAGTATGGATTTTGTGCAAGGACTACCTATGTCAAGGAATAAGCACGATGCCATACTGGTGGTAGTGGATAAGCTTACAAAGGTGGCACATTTTATACCAGGGAACTTAACTGATGGAGCATCAGTCATAGCAAGGAAGTTTATGTAGGAAGTGTTTAGATTGCATGGGATTCCTGAAAAGATTATTTCTGATAGGGATGCACAAATCACTTCTAGGTTTTGGAAAACTATTTTTTCTACACTTGGGACTCAGTTAAATATTAGCTCGACATATCATCTGGAAACAGATGGGAAAACTGAAAGGGTAAACCAAGTATTGGAGGACCTACTTAGGGTGTATTGCATGGATCAGCAATACAAGTGGGAATATTACTTACTCTTAGTCAAATTTACTTACAATAACTCATCATTCTACAATAAAGATGGCTCATTTTGAAGCTTTGTATGGTCAAAAGTGTCGAACTCCTATAAGTTGCGATAAACTTGAGGATCGAGTAAGTCTTGGACCGGAAATGTTAGCAGAAATGGATGAGCAGGTTAAGATCATTAAGCAAAGGTTAGCAGAAGCTAACAGTCGACAAAAAAGTTACGCAGATGCTAAGAGAGCACCCCGTAATTTTGCTTTAGGTGACAGTATTTTTTAGAGTGAAACCTCACAAAAGGTCCATTAAATTTGGAAAGTCTTCTAAGTTAGCTCTGTGTTATGTTGAACCCTTTGAGGTTTTAGAGGAAGTGAATCCTGTAGCCTATCGAATCGCTTTGCCACCAGCTCTTGCCAGAATGCATAATGTCTTCCATGTGTCCTACCTTAACAAGTAGATACCAAGAGATAGTCATGTAATTGATTGGACTACTTTACAGGTAAGGGATCCCGGAGTAGTAACTCTCGAGCCCGTCAAGGTGCTGGAAACATGTAAGCTTCACTTACGTAACAGAGATGTCTCGCAGTGCAAAGTCTAGTGGGACCAGTACACAAAAGACTCGACTACTTGGAAGGATTATGTGGAAATTCAGCAGAAATTTCCAGACATTCTTAAAGCTTTTGAGAATGATGAATAATGTAGTGTTAAATTCTTATGCTTTGAATAATACCTTAGGCCATCGAGGACGATGATTCATAAGGGGGGGAGTATGTTACACACCGATTGTATAGTTACTAATTACTATTACTACATAGGGTAAAATGGATTGTAATGAGAATTCTGAAGATTAATAAAGTATGTTGTACCTTGTTATCAATATGAGTGTTTTCACATTTGATGATTGTCTCATTTAATGTTACTTCAATTGATGTTATCCTTGGTGAAATATTGCATTTATGAGAATAGAAGGTTAATGAATTGTGAATATTCCAACTTCTGAGATGTTTATGTATACTGCTTATGTTATTAACATTTGATTGTCGTGAGCATGTGTCAGTGGATGCAGGTATATGAACCATTCCTCCAGGTGGAGGGGAAGTATCACTCGGGAGAGGATCTTGGTCGGGTAACCAGTAAAGTAAACTATCTAAGCATACACACACGTCACCTTAGATTGAGTGAACTAAGCCAGTTTGTGTGGGTTATAGGTAAGTCATCCTTAGCTTGTATGTTTGCATTAGGAGTCTTGCTTACTTTTGTATGCATTTATGAGTGATGTTTATCTATGTATCTGTCTTGTGATATTACAATCATATGGATAGGAGGGATGTAGGTGAAAGTATGTTTATATTTATGCACATGCGTGTCAGGAGGATCTAACAACACATATATGCATATGTATAGAGATACCACACTTACACACCTATCTATATGATGGTAACGTAAATGGATGTATTTGAATCAAATGTGGACATGTATACATATACATAGTATATACACGTATCCATAGGGATATGCATATTGATACAAGCGTACGTTGGCAAATGGATATGCTCATATGGATGCATCGATATGGTATACCTACACATACGTGTACATAGAGGTATATATAGGTATATATATATGTATATATGCACACATCCTGTATTATGTGGATATTAATATTATTATTATTATTATTATTGCCTTACACACACACATACGCACACACACACACATATATATATATATATGTAAATATATATTAAAATTATATATATCTATTATAGTTAAATAAATACACACACACATATATATATATATATTAATAAGGTATTTAATATATATATATATTATTTATAAACTATAAATATATATATATAATAAAATATATAAGTTATATAGTTTCAACTTTGGAAATTGAATTAAAGTCTAAATCGATTTGATATTATCATGTAAACTTTGGAAAATCAAATGGATCAAATTGAGAAAGATTTCAATTCACGTTTTTGGACTTTGGCTTATGTATGCCAATATAATTAAATGGAATTTGAATCACATATGGTGCTAAAGAAATTGCGCGACACTTGCAAGTTAATATGCAGGGAGTAATTTTGAAAGGTGTTTAAATCTTTGACCTGGTCGAATCCATAGATTGACTAAAATCAACGCAGTAATCGATATTCTGTTGACTCAACCTGAATGATAGTCGGTGAAGGCTATGTGTTGAAGAATTACAATTGACTTCTCCGAAATATGAAAATCCCGCCATCTTATGAGTTTGGCGCCACCTCTAAAAACAACTTTTGTAGGTGTTGATTTATGAAATTCTCCATGTGCTTTTGGGAATAGTCTTCACATCGCTGGCAAAATTGGAAGTCTACTCATCTTGTTAAATGTCGAGTACTGGCCGGAAATGGTGCCACCTCTAGGTTGAATGTTTCAAATGGCAGTGGTGTCAGTTCACATGCCATGGCTGTAGGGAATGTTGGAGGCTGGGCTCACTATAAATAGTCGCCCAATTCTTCTAATTCGCAATCATTCACCATTCACATTATCTTGCTTAGCTTTTGTCATTTTGTGATTACCTTATGCTTCATTGTGTATCACCTTGTGCATTTATGTATGTTCATTCTTCAATTTTTTAGTGAACAATAGTTGCAACCAATATTCAATTCCTATGTGAACAATATTTGCAGACCAGTAATCAGTTTCTGAGTAAACATTATTTGCAGCCAGTTATCACATTTATGAGAGTTCATTGATACCTTTGTGAGGGACAAATTCTACCAAAGGAATTCGTCATTATCTATTATTTATTTATAAGTGTGGAAAGAGGGAATTTTGTAAGAAAGAATTGTTAATTTCTGTAGTGCTGGGAATTCATTGGAAAAGTTGGATTGAGCTATAGTGAAGGAAGCTCTGTCTTCATTTTGGGGAAAAGCAAATACAGGCTTGGGATATTCTTCTACTATCTATTTGCAAGAATATTTATGCTGTTTGAATTGTATTTTTTGTCTGTGCATAGGAAGTGAATATGTTTATCTTCTATGAAAGGAAAAATGATGCATTCTAGCTATGTTATACATTGGTTGTAAGATCTCCATAATAGGAGAATGCTTTTTGCATTAGATATTAATTATTAGGCTTTCTTGAATGCAAGAGTTACTTGAGGTACACCAGCTAAGTTATTAAGTTAACTAGGAAAGCTTGTGTTACTCCTAGGATAGATAATCCAGTAAGGGAGGGGGCTTGTGTACTTACTTGCTAGTTATATTCATTTCAAGTAGGATAAATCATGGTAGGTTAGTCTGGGATGACAGATTATCCATTGAAGGACAATGCCTATGCATAGTGTAAGATAGCCTTAAGTCAAATCGGCCCTAAGTAGTGTATGTGATAGATGACTCTCAATCGTTTACTGAATATAATACTTTGGCCAAAGTAGTGCAATGTACGAGACTCCACTTAGATTGTGTGATGCTTGAGACTACACTGTCAATTCACCGTGATCCATTATTACATGCTAGTTCGGGATTGTGAGATTACAAGGTTCTAGTTATGTAAGACACAACACTATGCTCAGTTGGTTGTCGTTATCGATTACTCACCAATCTTTTTGTCGAAGGGAAGGGCCATCTATCAAATGATAGATGTCTGGGGGATTGCATTAAGAGTCTGTGGTTGGCAGAAAAGCGCTTGAGTGATGCTTCTCCTCCACAGCAGGCGACAGAAGAACCAAGATTTTAAAGGAAAGGAACTTGGACCATCTTACTACTATTTGTTGGAAAGCTCCATGACCTATGTATGTACTTGTATGTTTTCTTACTCTGATGTATATTTGAAAAGAAAAAGGAATACATGTTGAAATATGTTTGTATCTTGTTTGGAAATTATCAATAAAAGGAAAGAATTTTTTTATTGCAATGGCTTATTTACTTGTCACCATTATTTGTTTGGTGTAAAATTAAGAAATTTTTACTTTATGAAAGGGTTAGGACGTTACACCTACAAGAATGTGTGGGTGAGTGAAGGATATTTAGTGAGTTAAATTGTACATTAGTAGAAAGCTGAGAAGTTGAGTGGCAAAGGGTATTCGTCCTTCACTTTTGTCTTAGCTTTATTTTAATTTCCTGATGGAGCTGTGTTTGTTTCATAAGTCCTAATTACAAGCAGCTGGCTGGTTAAGGTTGAGGATGATGTTGCCATAAATTGTGCTTTTCAATGATGGTTGTAATTAAAATTTAGACTGGCATAATGTATGGGTGTAAAACAAGTTTCATATTTTAGTGATATTGTTATAATTCGTCCTATCTGGTTGGCTTTGTGATCTCAGGCCCCTGTAATTTGACCCTCCTTCACATTATTCTTCTGTTAGTTATGGAAACCCTTAAAAGCCCTCGGTTATCAAGCAAAAAACCTAATATAGAAGGTGACTTTTGAGACAATCTTATGCCTAATAGATTATTCAAAGTAATTCCGTGTGCAAGGAATGGGGTGTGTAGTGTTTGCCAGTTTGTTTCTTAAGTGTGCATCTTAGGGTTAAAGTTACATTAAAATTTAAAGCAGAGTTCTTTATAAGTTTAACTTTGAAAGTTATTTAAGGAATGACATTTGGTATAGGATCTAACTTTTGTACCTGCAAATATCCCTTTGAATAAGGAGCATAACAAGAAGGGAAAATGCAACAATTTGGAGATCCATTCTGTGGAAGATTTTGCTTAGATTTTGTGGCAAACTCCTATTCATAATTACTGGTTACAAAAGTAGAGTTTCTTACAAAATATCCTCAATCTTTCTATTTGGAAATATGTAAGGTGGTAGAAGTTATCTGAGATATTTATTTTCTAGTTTCTTTATGAGTACAAAAGTATAGAATCTTTACAAATTAGTATTACTGCAATTCTTCAATGTGTTACAGCAAGCACTTCTTTGTCCAATATATTTAGTGAAGTGGCTTTATTTATTTGTTTGTTTTCTCTCTCAAGCAAAGGGAAACCATTCAAAAAGGGTGGAAATTAAAATTTCTACAGTTTTGTTGAAAGATATTTTATTTTGATTTGATAAGTTAGGGCTCAACAAAACACCATGTTTTTTTTATGCACAATATTTTTTCTGATCAAATCATGCTTTTGGACAAAGTGTTTTTTGAAAAAGAACATTGATTTGAATATTAACACTAGCAAACTTATGTGGAAATTTATAATTTTGAATATGCACAATCTAAAAGAATACGGTTTCTTTTGACTGCAGGTATCTCCCCCTCACTTTATTGTTGCGCCAAATGCTGGCATAGCAGCCTACCCTAGCTGGTTATTGACCATTGTATGTTTTTTATTTTCTTCTTCACATTGGCTTTCCTTTCAAATTTAATCGCTTAGTAAATTACTTGGATTCTTGGCTTATGTTTTTCATGTACATAACTTTGCCCATTCCTTTGTAGTAACATGCATTCATCCATATGATGCAAGAAAAAAATATGATTCCACTCAAATCCTTTTTATGTTATAGAAATAGTGAGCACTTACATAGGGGGATAACTCACAATATCATAGAACTAAGAGCACTAATGGGAGAAAATAAACTTATGTTTTGGATCTTTGGTAGAATACTACAAACTAAGATCTAAAGAAAGAACAATATCGTCAACAAATGGCCAAAAATAAGTTGATGGGACTTAAAAGGTACCAGCTATAATAGAAAGCTAAAAAGATTTTATGTTATGAAAAGTAGCTGAACACTAAGCATAAAGAAATTCAAACATAGCAAGAAGGTAAACCTAATGTGGTTAAATCCCAAACACAAGGCCCTATGAGGGAAGGATCACTCAATGAAGCATGGACATGATGTAGATGAGAGTTAGAAGCCATAACAAAAGAGATCAGTGGTGTTGAATGGGAATATTCTATTACAAACATACCTGATGTTACAGTCCAAGTTTTGTGGCAAGAGCATAAACCACTATGTTACTTGTTAAAGAGTGAATGCAGATTGTATATAAATGACTATAGATTGAACGTAGTTTTCTGCTAAATTCATTTTGTATTGTCGTTAGACAGAAACAAATGAACAAAACGTCTAAATAAAAATGGAAACTTAACATAAAACATAAGGAATATTATCTTAAACCATATTGTGGGAAAGCTAATTTGGAAGTGTCAATTGATCACTTGGACTCCCTCCTTCAACTTGGACAGCTACAAAAGGCACTGTTTGGAGTGTTCTTACTGTACTCAACTATTGGTACACTTCTCTCAACCTTCGTTGCTTCACTTTTCTCATTATGCCAACAATTGATTTCACTTCTGTTCAATATTTAGCACTCTTGTGCTTACAATGGGCAATGCCTTCTTATTGTTAGGAAACTATGTTAGTGTCCACATGGGTGTTAGCAAGATTAAATTGTTTGTTAGGTTTGTTAGTCATATTTATAGGATAATATAGAATTATGTTGTTATACGAGTGTATGCTTGATTGAGTTGTTAAAACAACTCTAATAATTAGAGAGTTGTTCCTATAATGTAGGAACTAAAACTCCTATATATATGTATTGTATTGAACGATGGAATGAGAGAATAAAATAACAAATATTATTATTATTGTTTTGCTCTTTGAAAACCAACATGGTATCAAAGTTGGACTGGGTATGATTCCCTCATGGGAGTACCCAGGAACATGAGAGAGTTGTGAGTGTTACTCTATGTAGATTATGATTAGTGTAGGAGGATAGATAGATTGTTATTTTGTGAGTGATTACTAGAGTAGCGTAGGAGACTGAGTACAATTTCATCGGAAAGAAGAGAAACATGGCTGCTGTTGGACTCGTCTGGGTAGGCACAAGTTGTGGAGGTGGGAAAACATGCAATCATGCGCTGCATGGGGCTTCTTACTCATGATTTGCATATTTTGGATCCTTTGCTTTCTTATCCATCTACTATACTTGGCTGAGAGAGAGCTATTGCCATCAATTTGGAGCATATCAAGGCAATTATTACTGCGCAGGATGCTTAATTCCAGAGATCCTGTTGTGGCTCCTTTTGTTGCTGATCTCCAGCATCGGAAGACAGAAATAGTGACATGGATGTGGATCTTTCAAAATCTGACATGACGACCTTGTTATCAAAGGCTGCTAATAATGGAGAACTTCCACAACCTGTGGACGAAAACTCCTTTCCAGAAAGACTCGATACAAAAAATAATTATTTGAAGGTGGAGATGAATGTTTTTGAAAATGGTCCAAAAGTTTTTCCATTTAAATTTAGAGCATTGGAAGTTTGTCTTGAAGCTGCATGTAGCTGCCTAGAGTCTGAGACTGGTGTTCTGGAAGAAGAGGCATATCCAGCACTGGATGAGTTGACATCTAAAATCAGTATTCTCAATCTTGAAAGAGTCAGACAAATCATAAGTTGTTTGGTTACAATATCAAGTCGTGTTCAAAAGGTGAGAGATGAATTAGAGCACTTGCTTGATGATGATGAGGATATGGCTGAGATTTATTTAACAGATAAGTTGATGCAACAATGTAATGATCAACCCCCAAATGGAATTTTGTTTTTCCCCTGTTTTTTGCTGCTTGTAATTTTTTTGCTAATTTTTTGAAGGTGTTTGACAATACTTTGAAAGGGGTTAATATTTGCTTTGAAACTTTCAGTGAAGAGCATAAACAGAAATATATTATGAAGTGAAATTAGACTAGTCAGAGAACTTTCACGAGCTATAAATTTTCTGATTTCTATTCAATATTTTTTCAGTCATACAAGAACATTTGCAAACTCAGATTTGAGTATCTCAGACCTGACTGCTTGGAAGGAAAGACACTCATCTCCTTAAAATAAACCAGATTTTTAAATCAATAAACAAGGACAGATTTTAGCCTCCAATTCTTATCAGAAATAAATGCATCTTCAGACCTGGAAAGAGTACACCTGGCAGCAGATTTTTAGTCCTTCAAGAAGTAATAAGTTGAAGCTGAGACAAGCCCTAATCTTCTAGGTCACAAGCCACCACAAACCGCTGTCATAGCCTTCAATAACCAGCAACAGATGCCAGGTCAACAACCAGAATCCAAACTGAGTTTATCACCCTAAATGGTGCCCTCCTAGAGGAAATTCGATTTGATTTATAAATTCATTTGCTGCACCAAAAATTGCAAACAATGGCTCTTTGGAATCGCCTAGCAGTAACTCTCAAAGTGAGCCAATAACCATTTGGATTAAAAAATCCTTCTCAGAGATATGAGTTAAAATGTGAGTTCAGGACCCCCTTTAAATATCTAAAAAACATTAGAAATCTCTTCCAAAATTGAGTTTATTATTCACCCAATTCGAAACCAAGTATTATCAAGCCAAAACCAACAATACTTCTTCAGAAAATCGAAATTATTTCATCTCTAAACTCAGTAACCAGCAGCTTGAAAGCACAATGAAGCTCTTGAATGAAGCTCCCCAAATCCTCTCCTGATGTGATCTTGCACACATGGGGAGAGGCAATCTTGCAAAGGTTTTCGTCTCAACAAGTCAAATCAAACCCTAGAGCCAAGCTCCAAAGCCAATGCTCAAGCAAATACCAAACATCCATAAGCTCAAAATGACTTCAAAAGAAGTTTTTATAAATATTTCTCCAGCAACCCTAGAAGGCACGCCAAAACTCCTTTGCTTTTGATTTTATTTCATTTTTAATATTTTGACTTCAACTTGGGCACCCAAAGTATTTGCTCAATTAAAAAGATTTAACTTAAAATCTTAACTTCAACTTTAGCCTTTATTTTTATTTAAAAATTATCTTTTTTCTCAACATTGGCATCCATCCTCTTAATGCAATATTAAATACTTTAAAGGCTATAAAAACAACTTAAGTTGATTGTACTAGGAACCATGGTACTTTTTATGTCCCCTCAGGACCCTCAATGATAAAATTATAAATATAAAGTTACTTTATAATATACCTTTTTCCAAAGCATAAATCAAATATTAAATTGATTTAGCCTTAGTAACTTTATATCAACTGAATTTTGTGTTGTAGTGACCCACCTGACTAGGACCCGTTGACCCAAATTGACTTACTATTTTTAGAAAGTACGAAAAATAGTAAACTGTGCCCTAATGCTTGAGCCGAAGAGAAACTGAGGCACTCGAGATGGATCTCCGAAGACCAAAACACCGCACCAGACCCCCTGCTAAAAATAAAACTTACTAAAAATAGTAAGTGTGCCTGAATCAACCTAACTGAAAGAGGACGTCGTAAAAATGGGCACATTATAGTCCGCCCTTCCCAAAGATTGCTTTTCCTCAAGCAATGCTAGTAAACTCTGCAATCCACATACAATTCCATGTCACAACCCAAAATGATCC
>VDFB02215666.1:0-15950 GCA_007258455.2 Sequoia sempervirens
TTGTATCTAACCTACAAGTACAAAGTACAACATTTTAATTTTTAAATACAAAACAAATTAGCCTAAATTCAACATAAATTATTATAAATCAGCATAAATTTAGTATAAATCAACATAAATTAGTTTAAATCAGCAATGATTTTATTCTCAAAAAAAAAAAAAATCAGAAAATAATTTGTTTATACAAAAAAAAAAAGTGATTTAATTACAAAAATTAGTATAAATGAACAAAAAAAGTTCATAAATCCAATTTTTTTGAAGTAAAATTGTAAAAACTACTAACTTTTACGAAATTATGAATTGTTTACAATCTACAAGCTAGATTTTAAGAACTAAAATAAATTTAAATGCTTGCAAAACAAAAAAAACAGAAAGAAATTATTAACCCACCCCTCTTTGAATTCATCAAATTTGTCTTTTAATTTACCTTAAAAATCCTTTGCAATTAACCTCAAATGGATACAAAAGTGGGTGCTTTATGAGGAAAATATAAAGATAGTAGCTTATATAAGAAAAAAATGTGGGTTTTTCGCTTTTTTTTTACCGCATTTCTGTCATGCCTACCAAGTAATAGCCACAGACTTAAGCAAGTTTTTGGCATACTCGTCAAAATCGGCAAGTTTTCTATTGAGTAACTTGCCGCAAAAAAAGTAGCAGCAAACTTGTCAAATGTGTCAACTATGAGCCAAACTACTAATCAACATCCTTACATTTCCCAAAACAACCAATAGCTCTGTAATGAGCTAACCAATTTTTTTTCAATTTTTCAATGATCAAGCCAATACAACAAGCACCCGTTAAGGTTAGCTCAATTCCAAACCAACTACTGGAAAGTAACTCTACACCAAGATCCCAATGTTGGGCAAGGTGTGAACATATGGCGCCGAGGATCATCAGTAGCAATTGAAAGATTACAATGCTGGAAAGTAACCCAATGCCAAGAATGTGCACTCAAGACCCAAGGTGGGTGAGGTGCTATCATATGGCAATGGGGATCATTAGTGCTCAAAGAAGTACAATACTAAAATGAAAGCTCAACCACTTATTCAGTGGGAGCGAAGAGGAACTGAAAGAAAGAAGGCTCGACCACTTATTCAGCAAGAGCTATTACAATGAAAATAACAATTGTTAATTCCCCTTCTTGGCAGTAAACCATCCAAGAGCTTAAGTGTGTTGGTTCATTCTCCTTCTCTGGTAGTAAACCGTCCAAAGATTGTTAATGTTTTCTGCTCCAAGAAAACTAAGTAATTGCAAAACTAATTGACTGAAATAGTACTACTATTTGCAGCCTTACAATGCAACAATCTGCAGATTACAAAGTATTACAATTGCCCAATCAATGCAACAACTGTATGATTGATTTTCCAACATTCAAAACCCAACAATACTGAAAATGCAACCCAAAACTCTGACTTCTAAAATCTGATATGACAAACCAGCAACTAGAAAATGCAGACCAGCAACATTGAGACCCACTAAAATGCTTGAAACTCTCTCCAAACTCACTCAAATGACCTGCAATAAAATGCAAATGCTTCTAGCAATGATGGCGACCAAATCCAAATGACTAAACCTCATCAAACAGACTTAATTTATTTTGCACAAATCCCAATGCTACTGCCAGAAAGTACGGCTCATCAAGGAAGGGCGATTTCACTCCATAAAATCCATTTCTTCATATTAAAATCTACAAATAAACATGAAGGGTTGCCCCTAGAAAGGAAACACAATTAGCACATACCCAGAACAAAACAAAATTCACTCCAAGACTTATGAGCAAAATCGACTTTCAGCTATAACTAAATCAGCAACTCAAAAATGATCAACAACTACAAGAAACTTCATGACAATGTACTCAATCTGCTCTCAAGAGTTAAGAACAGCATTATCTTAGCTAGTTGCTATCTTTCAAGTAAGAAACTAAGCCAATGCTAGGAGGTGTGCATTCCTTGAAGCAACTCACTCACCATTTCGGCAACATAACAGTATATTTTCTTCATGGATCAGAAATGAAGAACAAGTGACTCCTTTTATAGATTTGTGATGATCTTCTAGAAGCCTCTAGAAGTGAGCCCAAATTCAAATTTCAAGTTGACTTCAATTTCCCTCTTCAAATGGAATCCAAATTCAAATGCAATTCCATTATATCTCCAAGTTGTCCTTTTTCAAGAATGAAGTAATTCTTTTAATAAAATAATGCTCTCCTCCAAATTGGTGTCTGATTTCCCAAGGTAACATTTTCACTTTAGAAATATCAAAATAACTCATCATGAGGCGTCCACCCCTCAAATTCCCTTTTTTTTAAAACAACTTGAAGTTGTGATGCTAGGCTAAGGGGATAAAGTGAAAATATAACATTATTAATTTAAAATAACTTCTCTCTCCCAAAAATTGCACCATGAAGCCAAAATCAACATTTCCCACTAAACCAACTGAAGAGGAAAGCTCACTGTGTCAATACCAACAGGACCACTGCCAAAAATAGAATTTACTAAAAATAGCAAATTCAGAAAGTTGCTCAAATCATTATGCATGCAATACCATTGCGAAGCTCTTTGAAAACCCAGAATGAATCCACAGACCAGACTCCAAAACTCCAAGTGACAACCTCTTAGACAATAGGAAACCCTAATTCCTGCTTCCGAGTAGCCTACGGGTCTCCAGAATAGGCTAACAACCAACTACAATGATCACTGCTAAGAAGGGGACATTACAAGCCCTAAGGAAGTATGAAATAGCAAGGGATATAACAATAATATCAATGATTAGCCGATGTTGAATATCAATCCACCCATCCATGACAATGGAACAACCACTCCTAATCCATGTCTATCTCATCTCCTCCATCAATATGTTCACATTTGAGTATTGTTTGTCAAGGAGGGAAGTATGCAATCTATGTTCCCCAAGAGGAACATAAGAGGGTCCAACTACCATCGCATCTCTCAATATACCTTTGAAATAAGGAAACCTTGTCAAATGAAATGGAATGGCATGGGCATTAAAAAAACCTTGGCGATAGAATTATCAACTTGCTAACATTTTTGCAAATTCAATAACCCTACCACAACATTTTTCTTATCTACAATAAAAGTGGCCTTCCCCTTCCCTCTATTATAACCCACTCTAGCCAATATATTGGAATGCTCATCAATAGATTGCAACAATCTAGATGAATGTTTCTTAGTAGTTCTAGTATCTTTTGCGTGACTCTTGCAACCAACTTTGTCATTTCAGCTCATTGTTCCAACATTATATCTTTACAAACTCTAATCCCATGTTCACTCTCACCCAATAAATGGTGTCCAACCCTACTATAGCTCCTAAGATAATTAGTTTTGTAAATATGACACAACCAATGCTTGTTTCCTTTTAAATTTTACCCTTATTAGTGCTTAAATTGGTGGCAAATTGCAGCAAGGTTTTTTGGGGTTGAAAGGGCCTCTTGCAAAAAATTTAAGAGGAGATGATGCAATGTCCCTGATTTCCGAATAGGCACCACTGAATTAATTTAATTAATTAAATATTAAATTGTCCTAAATTAATGATTGTGGACATTTATATTTAATTAATTAATAAACATTAAAATAACTTTAGGAGGAGATGATGCAATGTCCCCGATTTCCGAATAGGCACCACTGAATTAATTTAATTAATTAAATATTAAATTGTCCTAAATTAATGATTGTGGACATTTATATTTAATTAATTAATAAACATTAAAATAACTTTATTAAATAAAATGCTCAAATATTAAATTAAGTTATTTTATAATGGCGGATATTTAATATTAAATATAAAAAGCTGGTCAACTATAAAAGGTGGAAAAAAGGAATTCATTTCATCAATTGGAAAATTACCTTATGGAGAAATTGGGAATTTTGGAGAATTTGGCTTTTTGGAGCTTGAGGACGAAACCCCTCGAATTCGAAGGATTGGACGAAAACCCAAATCCTTCTACAAGCGGATTCAAATCAAGATTCGCATTTGAACGTCAATGAATGGTTGATCAATTTGAAGAAATTTGTGATGTCTCTTGCAAAGACAAATTTCTGAGCAGTTTGATCCTATATTAACAAGAAAGAAATATTAAAAATAAAATATTCATTATTTTAGTGGACAGCTACAGGAGTAACCGTACTCTTTATACAAAAGTTGTATAGAGCATTGCAGATAACACTGAAGGTGAATGAAGGTTTTAAGTGGCCCACATCCTTTTTATACACTAGTTGCCACATTTATAAGGACCCGTACCATTATAAAATGAATTGCAGCCTTGAAAAAAAGAGATGTACATATTTTGGTCAGCATTAAGGTGATGTGGGTAAGACAAAGGAATCGCTGCTTCATTCCCAAAAGGAATCACTAGTGTCTTGACTGCCATGCAATTTCTCCTTGAGTCCTTCGTACCATTTGTGTGGTGGTCGTACACTTTATGGGAGGTACGAATAGTTTTTCCAGGCGCATCTCCAGGTTAGAGGATATATGAGCTAAAATATTATGATATCTGATGTTTGAATGTGGCAAATAAATCATATAAGGAGAAGTATCTATTCTGGACTGTAGTGCTAAACTCTGAGATTTATATTATTTGTAAATCATAAGGTTTTGGAATCTGGAAAAATATCAATTGATATTTATTGGGCTCATAAATTATGTTTCTACAAGTCTAAAATGCATAATGTGTCCACTTTATAACTGTTTCATTCAATGATAATATCCCGGATAATGAAAGCAAAGTGCATATCTATTTAGTCAGCAGAGTGTCAACTGTTTGATAAAATGCCTGTGCAAATGCTTGGGTAAAATTGAAAACATTTAGCATACAAATTTACCCGAGGATATTATAGATGAAGGCCATGCAAAACAGTCTTGTGGAGTTTCAATATTGTGTTTGGAATTTCAGAAGAAGACGAAACTCCAACACTCCCTTCAACACCCACTTTACTTAGTTCTTCCCTATCCATCTCATTCACATTGCCATCACTGCTGCTAGTGCTCATTTTCGAGATCAAAGATGTTTTAGAGGTAAAACTTAATGTGTGATGCAGTGATAACAAACTGAAAAAGAAAAAAAATTAAAAAAAATACTTAGTATTCTAGCTAAAGATTATATTTTGCATTACAAATGAAAAAAAAAAAATATATCACCATTCAGCATTTGTATGTAGGAAACAAAATAATAAAATATCCACTTATTATATCCTGCACTTCAGTTCTTCTTTCTCCAACATTTTTTTGTGGAGGCTAGACAGCCCTAACCCCAGCCCCATGATGCTTCAAACAACTACCATTAAAGGTTGCCTGCTCCACTCCAATAAGTATATCATTGAATATATGTGGCTGCACACATATACGTATCAATAAAACACATACACATATGTAGACATATATATGCACATACACATATAATATATACATTTATAGCTCTAGTGTCACTGCTTTATAGCTTTGACTAACTTGTCAAATTTTTCCAAACCATAGACGGAAAACTCGGCGAGTTTCCAATTAATCGCCAAGTTTTTCCCGCAATGAGTACTCGAGCCATTTACTCGCCAATTTTCTGGAGAGTACTCGCCAAAAAACCAGCAAGTCCATGTGAAAAACTCGCCCGTGCAGGTGAAAAAGAGGGTCGGGTCAAAAACAGACCCAAACGAATTTCTTTTTATTCTCTACAAGTAAAAGCGCCCCTCCAAACCCACTGCCAATTGATTTCCAACACGTTTGCATCAAGGAGAGAAGATTCGAAGGGATTTTTTTAAGAATTTGGAAGGCAAATTCCAGCTTCTAGGCTAAAAAAATTCATCATATGATAAAACAAGCTTGTATTTTTGCATTTAAATTGCAAAAAAATGGATTCATCACCATGTTTTCATGATTTTTTTGGATTTTTTTGCTATTTTCACTATTTTTTGCATACAAATTTTTATTTTTTTTTAATTTTAACCCTTTTGGGAAAGTATTGACATTAATTTGATCACTTTATTCTGATTTATTTTCTAACCATTCATGTTAATTTTGGCACTTGGTTGGCTTTGTTTCATTTTGGAATTACACTTCATCTGTTCACTTGTTCACACACTGATAATTATCCCATTTGACACATCTCCATATTTTGCATTGCACACAATACAGACAATTCTGCCTCGCCAAATACCATCTTGTAGGCATTACTCATTGTGATGCTAAGCCTTGTGCACACACCACCGAAGACATAAAAAAGATAGATGAATGCCTTGCTAGAAGCAATAGAAGAGAAAAAATTGCAAAAGGAGAGGACAAGGGCAACCATCGCAGCATCCATAGCTGGTGGTCATGGTGCTCAAGTCCAAACCAAAATCAGAGGAGGATACATGTCAAGGCGCTTTCAATGTGGCAAGTAGTCCTTATTAGAAGAATTTGGTAACTACATTGACAATTGTGGGAAAAGGCTACAAGGCACCTTCTCGCAAAGACTTGAATGGGAGGTAAATTATGCTTATAGTAATTTATGTTGAATTTTATGATAAATTCATGTTCAATAATTTATGTTCTTTTTGTGTTTAAAAATTAAAATTTTGTACTTTCACTTTGTACTTTTAGGTTGCTCACCAATGCAACTAAAAGGACAAGCTTAATAGTGGAAGAAAAAAAGAAGGAATGGAAAAAATATGGCTGCACTATTCTTTCATATGGGTGGACGGATGGGAAAAACCGCACCATTATCAATTTTTTCATAGTTTCAAATGGTGAGGTTGTTTTTCTAAATCCGTGGATGCTTCAAACAAAGTAAAAAATGCTGAAACATTGTGTCTAATGTTGGAGGAAATTCTCAGGGAGATGGGCATAGAAAATGTGGTGCAAATCATAACTGATAATACAACAGCATATGTGGCAATTGGGAGATTGCTCCAAGACAAACATAAGACACATTTTTGGACACCTTGTGCAGCACACTGCCTTGCCTTCTTTTGGAGGACATAGGCAAACTTGATTGAGTGACACCGGTTGTAGATGATGCAAGGAGCATCACAAAATTTACCTACAATCACCCTTGGGTTCTTCATTTGATGAGAGATAACACACACGGGAAAGAGTTGGTAAGATTGGGTGTCATAAGATTTGTAACGATTTTCCTAACATTGCAAAGCATTATTGGTTCTTTGACCACTTTGAAACAAATGTTTGTGAGTCAAGCATGGCAAGACTCATCTTATTCAAAAAAGCCTGAAGGAGAGAAGGTTGCAAGCATATTTTTTGACAACCTTTTTGCACAAAGAGCTACAAAGATCATGAAGGTAACCTCTAAACTTTGAATTTAAATTCAAAATTGAATATTTTATTTTTTAACTTAAGTCTTTCATTATAAATTTGTATCTTTAATCTATTTGTTCTTGTAAATTATAGGTGTCGGAGCCCTTGGTTAGGGTTCTCCATTTGGTAGATGGGGATCAAAACCCAATGGGGTATATTTTTGAGGCCATGGATAGGGCAAAGGAATCTATCAGAAATTATTACGAGGACAGCCTCAAATTTGATCCCATGTGGGAGATCATTGATAGGAGTGGAAGAATCAATGCCACCAACCTATCCATGCAGCAAGGTACTTCCTCAACCCTTGTTTTTTCTATTCACACACCTTCTCAAATCCTAATGGAGAGGTTATGGAGGGCCTTGCCACATGCATTCAAAGGATGACACCCGAGGTTGAAGTGATAGACCTCATTATCAAAGAATTCGAAAGTTACTAAATTGGAAGGGGTAGACTCTTTTCTTCGGAGCTATCTATCCGAGGAAGAACCACTTAAACATTAGGTATAAAATTTGGAGTCTTTATTTGACATGCATCTTACAAGTTACAAAATTTTAAATTTATTGATAATTTGATAAAATATTTTTTGGGTTTGCTTTCTAACTCTTGAATTTTTTATTTTGTAGTCTTGGTGGTCAAATTGGGTGCAAAGACTCCAAATCTCCAAAGACTTGCCCTCCAAATTCTATGCCAGCCTTGTAGTGCATATAACTATGAGCGCAATTGGAGCTTGTTCGAGGCCATCCACACAAAGAAGAGGAACAACTCAACCCAAAAATGCCTCAATGGCCTTTTCTTTGTGCAATACAACCTCCAACTACACACAAGAAGCGTAGAGTACAAATCAAAGGATCCCATTGATTTGAATGAGATAGATCCTTATAGCGACTAGACAAGGCGGGATGAACAGCCTCCATTGTTTACCAAGGATGAGATTTTGGATTTTGAGAGACGGGCATTGGAGGATGCGGGACTAGATACAGTTGGAGATGTAGGGTTGGATGACATTGATGAGGCTAAGGAGGAGCCATTGTCATCTACCATCAGGATGGAAGTCGAGCCACTACCTTCT
The DNA here is from genome assembly GCA_007258455.2 of Sequoia sempervirens. Lineage (NCBI taxonomy): Eukaryota > Viridiplantae > Streptophyta > Pinopsida > Cupressales > Cupressaceae > Sequoia > Sequoia sempervirens. Next base: position 8,364 of record VDFB02215666.1, read on the forward strand.
ATGCCAAGCGAGGATCCACAACAAACTCCAAGGACTAGGACCTCTACCTCTCCCCTAGTTTTCAGTAGATTAGGGAAGAGGAAGATGTAAAATGTTGTATTTACTTTTAGTTTTTCAGTTTATTATTTCATTTTGTCAACTATCTATTGTATCAGGCTATCAACCATTAGGAATCCACATGAGGATGTGATTTTGTACTCAATTTGCATTCAAATCAATCAAATTTAATAGAAAACACTTTTGTACTCATTTATGGACTCATGGATTTTGCAGAAAAAAAAAAAGTGTTTCTAGAGTAATTTAAGCAATTTTTTAAGTTGCCGAGTCGGATTTTTTGGGCCTACCAAGTTTTTGCCGAGTCCGAGTCGGATTTATGAACTTAAGAATGAGATGTGAATTAAATGATTGTTGAATATGTAAAAATGGGTTGGTCGAAAGAACTATAGAGATTTCTCAGCAAACACAATTGGTAGGTGTATTGTGAAATTCAATAGACTTTGATTGCAGTCACTCATTGTGATCCAAATGGGGCTTTTGATTTGGGATATGCACAAGTGAGAAGTGGTTTGAAGTAAATGCAATTGGCAGGCCATAACAGATATGTATGAAGAATGAGACAATATAGAAAAGATAGGTGAATTGTTGGAAAAATTATCCAAGTGTGATGTAATTTCATGGGCTGAAATCATTGTTGGGCATGCACAAAATGGCATAATGCAACTAGAAGGTTGACAATATCCTAAGCACAGGATTGTTGATGTTTACAGCCGCGGACCTCTACTTCCAGCCGTGATTTTCTTTATAAGGCAATAAATTAAATATAGCCTAAACGGCTATTTATTTATTGGTGATATCCTTTAGTGAAGAGGCGTTTCACTTAATGCTAAATAATAATTATTTTATGTGGCCGACTTCATGTTGGAATTCGCCACTCTTCATATGAGATATATCTTTTCATTGGTGGCCGACCTCTTGAAGGAGAGACGCATCTCTTGGGAGAAGTCACCTTCACTTTGTATTTATAGGTGTTCACTCTCCTCATTCTATCATTCATTCATCATTGTTCAAGTTCGCACTTAGTAAGAGATTGAGCATTACCTTCAGCAGATAGAAGTCTTCAAGAGGGTCGAAGTTTTCATCTACAAGGAGATTGATATTATCTTGTATTGCATCTAGTGAGGTGTTGATATTCGGCCTAGTGATTGGCCTTATTGTAAAGCAAATTGCTGGTTATTATTCAATATATAAGTGATATATTGTTGCTGGGTTTTTCTCCCTCAAGTTGGAGGGTTTTCCCAGGGTATATGCTGTGTCAAATTGTTTAAATTGTTCTATATCTGCTTATTTAATTTCTGATCCTAAAACTAACAAAGATTGTTGGTAGACAGAGATCATCAAAACTAGATTGTATGATATAAAATCTGTCTTCCATGAAGATGCATACCCAACCCTCAAACCCACATCCCTATCCCTCAAAATTTAATTATTATCTTAAATCCCTAAACTGAGTTTTGTAACCTTATAAATAAGTGTTGTGAGCACATAATTTAATAATATTAGTTAATGCTACACTCATGCTTCTGAGATATCATTCAAGTGAATATTTTCTATGTTTGTGTTTCTAAGAATTTTATTTAATATTTCAATGATTAGATTGAAATTAGGTGATTAAAATCAAGCTTTGTATTGATATTTTTATCTATTGAGCTTGTAGCTTTAATTACAACTTAGCTGTTCACTTCTTGGAGTTTTGTGTCATTATTTGTTTAAAATAATTATTCCTTTGAAAACTCGAGTGCACCAGCTTATTGTTTTCAACTTTTAGCCAGTAGGAAGGTGTTGTTGTGTTAGATTCAATTGCTTTGATTTAAGTCTTAAATTCCATAAACTCTTTTTTGTGGGAAAGAACTGTTTGAGGTCTTGTGCTCGTACCCGAAGCAAAAAGATCGGGCAGAAGTTATTTTATTTGTTTCACTATTGCAAAACCCCCAAGATATATAGTAACAGTGTTGGTAATTGTAAATATTTCTATAGCTTATCATCTAGGGTTAGTTTTAGTTTCTAAGGAGTTTCCCCTTGACTCACATACTGTTCCAGTTTGAGTTGTCTTGAAAAAGACAAATTAAAATGTTAACAAACAATATAGCCCACGTAATGGCTTCAAAGAATATAATTCTTGCTAAAATAAATATTTCATTGTCTCAATAAGTCATAAACTTCAAATAATTCCAGACAAATGCAATGAAATTGCCAATTTTGAGAAGAATGTCATATTCATGTACACTTGCATACACTTCTATGCATCTAGAAAATGGAGAAAAAAATTAAATTTCCATTCAACAACAACAACTAACTTTAAATTTATAAAAGCAAAACAAACAAGTTTTCCACATTGTTTATCTGTCATAAACTATGAATGAAGAATCAAGTTTTTCACTAGAGAATGAATGCAAAATTTGAATATACAAGAAACAAAATTTATTGGAATTAAATTTTCTGGCCTAGATGTTTAGGTGCAAGAATGTGATATTCATTGATTTAATCATTAATTAAAGGGGGGAGGAGCAAGGGCGGTGGGAGATGTTTTGTAAATTTTGAGTTTTCATTCCTGAACTTACAAACTGAAAGAAGCATACCTTTGCAACGGGCAAAAATAGTTCCCCATGGATCAATAATCATGGCATCACCATAGCTTTCCCTTTTTTCATTATGCTTTCCAGCTTGTGAAGCTGCAACAACCTGTCTGGTTGAAGAAAGATCAGTAACATGAACATGAAATTGTAAGAAAACCAAATGCTTGAAACTAGGGCGCACAATACACAAAAGCTAAACTATTTAGTTATAATTAGACAAATCAACAGACTACTTATCATAATTCTCTAAGATATCATCAAAATTTGAATTCTCTAAGATATCATCAAAATTTGTACTTGAGGCACTAATGACAACTAATCAATACATTAAAAACAAGTGGAGAATGACTGGAACACTCAAGCAATGAAATCCAACAAATGTAGAGCTGCTTGCTACAAACTATGAGGAAACATAACCTGAACTACCTTAAAAGTGAAAAATATTTCCTTGTAAACTCTTTCAGAGAAGACCTCTATTTCAATATAAGGGGGTCTGTGGTTACAGCAACTGAAAATATAATCAAATTTTATATAGCAATGTATTTGCTCCCAGATACCTTTTTCTTCTAGGGGCATTTATAAATCCCCTTTCAGTGGAATCAATGAAGTGACTTTGAAAGAATAGAAAGACTTTGGAAGAAGGAAAATAACAAATGGATCAAAAAAAAGCACATAAAGAGTCAACTGTCAAGGTTTTCTCAGTAGGAAAGTCCTCATTTAAAGTGGATAATAGGACCAAAAGAAGACAACATATGTCTGTCATTTCATCATGATTATGTATAGGTTTGCTAAAGTATGAACTAGCGATTTGTATCAGTCCTCAATGTGTTCATGATCAGAATAATATAGAAGCTAACATTTGAAAAAAATATGAAACGTTCACTTCTTCCCTTCAAATGATCTATGATAATAAGATCTTTTACTATACATACTGCACCAAAAGGTACCTTGAACTGACATATCTGAATCAAACTCCTAGTCGCTTTACCCATATAACCTTGTAACTAATTTAACATTATTGCAAATTTGCAACTATAACCCCTTGATGGTGCTTCATCCTTTAAGAAATACAAGAGTGGGCACTTTTTTTTTGTCATTTGCATGACTCCCTCAGTAGTTTGCTTGTCCTTTGAAGCATAGAAGATAGTGCAACTAGGTTTATGATTATTATTAATTGTGTTGGCACTTGCATTTACACATGCATACACAAGATATCCATTTGTAATTATAAATATAAAATAAAGAATGTTTTGCAATTGTTTAAAATAATATAGAAGCAGAACTCAGCAAAGAATCATGATTAATCAGCACTCAACAACGAGATAGAACTTGAAGATCCAGTGTCTCGTGGTTTCATGTCCCCATTTTAGCCATATGCTCTTCTGTATCTGATAGCCTATTTCCGGAAGCCCGTAGGCCAGTCAGAAGTTGAAATTGGGATTTCCACTTTTAGGGGAGGTTTTGAAGGTTTGCATGCAAGATTATCTAATGCATGTCTAGTGAAGCTTTCTGGGTTTTTGGAGAGGTTCAGGATAAGGTAACATGCATGACAAGATAATGACTTGCATTTTTGGTTGATTCCTTGGCTGTTTTGGAGGCTTACATGTTGATGTTTTGCAATTTGGATTTTGGATTCTTTTTGGGTTTCCAGAGAGCTTCACGGTGATGTGACATGCAATTGAAACAGAGGACTTTTCCGGACTTACTATTTTTAGTAAGTCACGACGGCTGCTCGGTTTGTGCTCAAAAAGAGTTTGGAACAACTTACTATTTTTAGCAGTATGCTATTTTTAGTAAGTGTTATTTTTGGCAGTGCTATTTTTAGCAATTTTTCAGCAGTTCAGTGTAGCAACTATTTTTGGCAGATTAGTTGAGCAATTGGTCATCCAACACTCTTGGAGTTATTTTGACAGGTCTGAGCTTGAGATGGGCGCTTCACTTGAGGAGGTAAAATATTTTAATATTTTGGTGAAATCTTGGCTAAGGCTTGGAGGACAAATTATTTGAAGTAATTAAGTTATATTTTAATATATCTTAATTGGACACCTAGCTTGGAGGAGATAAATACATTTTATAATGTATTTTGCATTTTATAATATGGGACGCCCAAGTTAATGTTTTAATTGCAATTTAAATAAAGGCATCCCATCTTGGACGCCACATTGGGAGAAAGGTTTGATTTTTTATAAAGTTAAATCACTTATTATTTTGGGCGCCTACTTTATATTTTATTGGCACTATTGAGGATGGACGACTTGGAGAGATGATCAAATGAAATGAAAATGACAAGGTGAATTTGAATGTGAATGTGGATTTCACCTTGGGCGCCCTAACTGGAGGGAAAAATGATTTTGAATTTGAGGTGAAAAAGGTTATAAATAAGAGTGTTGGGCTCTTGTTTGACATCCATTGTTTATTACATTGAAATGCTGCTGAAATTGTTTCAGGCTTTGGCTTCGAGGAATGCATACCTCCTAGGTTCTTCTTCCAGTCTTCGTGCTTGAGAGATAGTACCTAGCTAGATATACCGAAGACTGTGCTTCACTCAAGAGTGCAGATTGAGCTTCAACTTTTGATTTATCTAATCAGATTGCTACTATATAATATGATTTTGTTTGTTTTCAAGTTGTTGGTTCATACATGGTTGTAGGTTGTTTTTATTCATTTTTGTTGGTTATGGGTATTGAATTTATGTGTTTCTATGCTTAGGGGGCTTCATATTGCTAAGTTGCAGATTTTTTGGAAGTGTCTTTGATTTATCCGGTGAACCGCGAGACGCGATTTCCCCCCAAGAATGTGACCCGTTTGAGCAGGGGCGTCCGGGATGGAGACGGGTGCTTGGCGTCCCAGATCCGCCACCGCCACCAAAAGCGCCCGCGGAGGCGGGGAGGCGTCCATCTCAAGTCTCACAGGGGCGATCTGCAGAGTTTCAGGAGGCGGGAAGCGTGCAGGGTTTTCTTGGAGGCCCAGGAGACTGGGAGTTTCTCGGGCACTGAGTGGACCAGATTTGCCACTCTTAGAGGCTATTCAGATGCAGCAAAGGTGGATATAGTTTCTATGGCACAGGAGGACCCACTTTTGTGGTGGAATTGTCATGGTTCGAAATCTTTGACCACCACTCTAGCTATTCGTCTGCTATCCCAGGTTTCCAGTTCTTCAGCTGCTGAGAGGAACTGGTCTACATATAGCTTCATCCACTCTCTTAAGAGGAACATACTTACCTCTAAGAGAGCAGAGAAGCTTGTGGCTGTACACAGTGCTTTGCGTATCATGGACCGCAAGACAATTGTGTACAAGGAGAGTCCAGCGGCACGATGGGATGTGGAGCCAAAGGAGCCTTCACAGATTGATGAGGATGATCCTACCACTTCAGATGCAGGGCTGGTTGGTGTGAGCTTGAGGGATCTTGACCATGTGGAGTCCAGCAGTTCCAGTGATGGGGAGTTTGGAGATGATTAGAGGCCTCCATTCACTACATTTTGAGTTTCGACATTTTGGCATTTTGTCTTTTCAATTTTCATTTTGTAATGCTACTTATTGTAATGAACTAATGATGAATCATGTAATCAATTAATCATCTTTATAGACTTTGTCATATCATCAATGTTATTCATATTTGGGCCTTTGGCGATATAATAGAAATCTCCAATTTGACAATTCAAATATCTTCGTATTTAGATTTAGTATTTCAAATTTTGCCATGTTATAAATTTTAAATTTACTAATTTCCTATAGTTTCATTTGAAATGTAATTCTTATACTGCTATACTATTATACATCTTTTCAAAACTAGTTTTTCAAGTACTATAAGTATATGTATAACTATATCAGCGCCACCCCCCCGCCACCCCTCCGCCGCCGTCCCCCCGCCGTCTCCCTGCCGTCCCCAAACTAAGGCCCTTTGTCCCCCCGTCTCCGAAACGCGTTTCCCCGTCCCCGGTTTCCGTCCCAGGGCCATTGGGTTTCCAGTTTATCTTGTAGTTCACCCCTCTTGAAGGCCATACCATGCATGTCAATGCCCCAGAATGCATGCATTAAATATTGGGAGGTGTTTTGCAGCTGTTTCTTTGTCTAGACTTGGGTGCCTCCTTCCTAGGTTTCATTTGCAACTTGTTTCATGTCATTTAGAGGAGTTTTCATGGAGTTATGAGCATTTTGGAGGGTTTATGGCTTGCTGGTTTGCATTTTCAATTTGCTGGATTTTTATATCAGATTGTAGAAGTTTGGGTTTTGGGCTTGTTTTCATAGTTGTGAGCTTGAGAAGTTTCGTGAAGCACATAATAATATTTTGGAATGATTTGGACAGCAATAACACTTGACTTCTTGCAGACTATACTTCATATTGTAACACTGAATCAGTTGTACTGATCAGCTCTTTTACATTTCTGCAAATTACTATTGTATTCCCACTATTAGTGGAAGAGGGTAGGCCACGCCTTCCTATTTACTTTCTTGCATAAGCATTTCATCCCCACCATTGGTGAAAGGACAAGCCTCACCGTCTTTACTTTTTGTACTGCCCACTGAACAAGCGGAAGGGGTTGGCAAGCCGCCTATTACTTTACGTTCATGCACTTTGTAATCCTTATAATGCTGATCAACTCAGCCGTCAATCTACTCCCGTTGAATAAGTGGTTGAGTTGCATAATCATTGTATTTCCAGCACTTTCAATTATTTAGCTAACAATCCTTGGCACCATATGCTCACACACCTCGCCCGTCATTGAGATCTTTGTGTACATTCTTGGTGTAGGGTTACATTTCAGAGCTGGTTTTGGTTTTGCTAACGCTGACGGGTGAAGTTGTTGATGTGAAAATTTGAAAAAATTGTAAGGGGGTTATTTCATGTGGTGAGACTAATAAATCCATTAAAGAGGAGATTGACAATTTTAAACTGTCAAAATCGTGATTAATGATGTGACCATGTTGAAGGAATGTGAGGTTGAAATTGGCA
>VDFB02215667.1:0-10142 GCA_007258455.2 Sequoia sempervirens
ATCTGTTCTTCAGAATGATTTCTTTGCACATACTTAGGGGTTCTAGGGGTCTTTTTTGGAGCTTTTCCTCTTCAATTTGCACTTCCTTTTCCTTAACCTTTTTTTTCCTCTATAATCAATATAATCTGATTCATATCCATCTATCACCACTGAGTTCTAAAATTTTTCATCAACCTTGACACTTTCACTTTCAACAATCTTTCTAAGTCTCTTGTTGTGCTGGTGGGCTTTGGGTTTAGTATTAGAGTGTCAGGAAGATTGCTTCATCAGACCTTGCATCAAATTTCCCAAGTTTTCTTCATCTCTTTTGATATAGCATTTTCTAACAAGCACACTAAAATATTTGATAGTAGGGATCCTTCCATACCACAACTCATAGGGAGTCTTTGTGCTATTTGCTTTTTCTTGAACTTTGTTAAGTATGTAAACAATAGTATGAATTGCTTCACTCAAGTAGAATTCAGTTGGTTAGCTTCTTTTATCATAGTCTTTGCAGCTTTTTGAATAGCCCTATTTTTCCTTTCAACAAATCCATTTTACTAAGGAATTCTACGGGCGAACAAGTGCCTCTTTATACCATGATTCCCACAAAATATGTTAAATTCATTAGAGGTGAACTCTCCAAATCTTTCAAACCTCAAACACTTGATCTTCATATCCATTTTATTCCCAACCATAAATTTAAATGCTTTGAATCTATCTAGGGCTTCATGTTATTCTTTAAGTTAAATAATCCATGTCATTCTAAAATAATTATCAAGCAAAAGTATGAAGTACCTAACACCTTGAAGACTTCTTATTCTTGTGGGACCACAAAGATCTATATGAACCAATTCCAACAATCCGGTAGAATAATGCTCCTTTCCTTTCAAAATTTTTCTTGTTTTCTTTCCAATTTAACAATCCTTGCAAACAACATTGATAGGATTTGTAATCTTTGGAAAATCTCTCACTACTTGGACTGAACTGATTCTTATCAAATTATCAAAATTAATGTGACATATCCTTTTGTGCCATAGCCAACTTTCATTAATCTAAGTCATAAAGTAGTGACCATAAACACCCTTAAGTTGATAAACATTTCCATTTGTCCTTCCAATAGCAATCATAGTTCTAGACCCTTTTTTGGTCTCACATCTATCATCCTGAAATATAATATTTTATCCTTTGCTACATATTTGTCCAAAACTCAAGATTTTATGCCTTAGATCCTTAACATAGTAAACATCTCTAGTATAATACCTTCCATCAAAACTGATTGAACCTAAATATTCCACATATCCTAGTACCTAAATCATCACCAAATCTAACAAGTCATCCATCATAATTTTCAATTTTAAAAAACTTACTCTTGTCTCTAGTCATATGGTTAGAGAATCCATTATTAATGATCCAATATTTCTTATCTACACTAGCATGAAAATAAAAAACCAAGGTACCTTCAATATTATCTTATTTTCTCTAGAGGGAATTCCTTCACTCATATTTTATAATTAGCAAAGACAGATTCATATTTTAAAGCCATGAACAAGCATTCATCATCATCATCTCCATGATCAGATTCATCATCAGAAATACTTGCATCTTCTCTAACATAATTGCTTTTTCTAATCATCTTACCTTTGTTCTCCTTTTTTTTGTCACTCACAACTCTGTTTGGGAATCTTGAATTATAGTGACCTATCTTTCCACAACTAAATCATTTGAAAGGTAACTTTTCTTTGTACTTACCAGTACCCCTTATTCTTCTAACAAAGTTAGCCTCCACATCATCAATATTCTAGTCTGATCTATTTCTTTAGCCTTCTCTAATTTTGCAACCTTAAAATTAGTCTCAACTTTTGCACTATTGTTAGTATCAAATTTTCTCATTTAAAATGTAATTAAAGATCCATACAATTTATCTCTAGTATAATGATCTAGATTTTGAGATTCCTCAATAGAAACAACTTTATGACTATAAGCCTTAGGAAGGGTTCCAAGAATTTTCTTTACCACTTTTGGTTCTTTTACTTTTCCACCAAGACCTATAATGGAGTTGACCAATTCATCTACTTTTTGTATATATCTTGTAATGTTTTTATCTTCAAACATCCACAAGTTCTCAAATGTGATCTTTAAATTTTTCATCTTAGCTTGTTTGACCATATCATCTCCTTCATAAATACTTTCCAACTTTTCCCAAATTGTTTTACCAATTTTTAGACTCATAACTTTCATTAATTCAGAGTTTTTAAGACTACTCAAGAGAGACTACCTTGGTTTACTATTACTTTCATAGGCTTTAAGTTCGGATTCAATGCTCAGGCTTGTTGATGGAAAAATTGATACAACAACATGAAAGCAAGATGAAATCGCCTTACCTCACTTGGAAAAGACAAACAATCATTAAATTGATCACCTTCCAAGGTCCTGGATGTTGGATCACAACGTTTTTGTTTTGCTGAGTGGTCAATGAAGCTACAATGTTCAAGGGGCCTACTGGTAAAAAAATGAAAATTTAATCTTATGATGAAATCTAACATTGGAGGGGGGGTGTAAATAAACATAAAAATATAGACCAAGGGTTTAGAATAGTTAATTATGAATATAAATATCTTTACATCCATACATGCATCTTAACAATGAGTGTTTCGATAATCAACCAAAATCATAAAATGATGCAATCCATAGCATGATTTATACTATTGCATACATTCATAGTGAAAATTCAATAACCATAACCATTCATCATTTAAGTTCATTTCAAAATCAAAACACATCACCAACTCATTGCCACAATTAACACATCAACAAATATAAATAAATCCTATTCACATGCAACTCAATGAAATAGTCTCAGATCCAAATTCTTCTATTGATTTGCATCAAATAAGAAACAATTATGCACAATAAAACTCACTAGCATATGAATGACTATGATTCATGAACATTATCACTCAACTACTAAACTTTTAAAAAGAAACTTAATTGCATAAATTGTAAAAAGTATCTAAAAGTATCTTTGCTTGAAAGCATGAAAAATCTTAAAACTATGACAACTATATCTATTGTCTCTCTTAGGTGACTAATCCTCTCTTCAACTAGCCGAACTTTACAATATCAGAAGTTTTTTCACTTATAGACCTAAAGACTCAGACAACTCGATGCCATCAAGGCAATAAAATGAGATCTACAACCCATGGGAGCGACCAAGCAACATAAAACAATTTTCCATGATTTTCTACAATTGACTAGGGCTATATCTCTATCCAAAATCTACTGGTAGAACAAGAACAAGTTTCAAGGGATCCAAGGTTGAAATTGTCATTTGAATGCTGAAGAATAGGAGAGGAAGTTATTTGGATGAACATGACATTAAATGCCCAACTAGAAAGAACGTTTTACTACCACCTCATTCCTATGTTCTCCACTCAAGGAGGTACTCATCATAGCTGGTAGACACTTGTTGAAGTATATTTGGATCAGGCCCATCTACCCAATCATCTTCAAATTTTATCCTCTTCAATTCGGTAGAGACAAACTCTTGCATATCTTTCAATTTAATTAACTCCCTTCTAACAACCTTTACTTTAGCCTTGATGTCCATGAGTCTATCAAGCAAAAATTCATCACCATCATCCTCTTTCTGCATCACCTCCTCAAACCTACCACTCCATTTTTCCTTTAGTTTTTCAAGAAGGCCTTCTTTCACAGGGATATCTAAGTTTACAACTATAGAAATTACTACTTCCAACTCATCAATTTGTTCACTCAAATCCTTACCAACTTTTTAAACATCATTCCTATGTTCATAGATAAGTGTAGACCTAAATCTAATAATGCTTAGTGTCTTTTCAATGAAATCTACATTATCCTCATCAAGAATAGACTGCTATAACATAGTTTGTTTTGACAACTTGTCGATGTCCTTCAACTTCTTTGTATTCTCTATATATTCTTCTTCCTATTTCCCCAAGTATTCAGCATGTGAATTCATATCATTCACCAATTCTAATGCACCTTCATGATTATAACTATCAATAGGCAACTCATCAACCTCTTGATTTAACCGATCAACCCACTTGTCCAACATTCCAACCTTGCTTCTCATTAGTACTAGGTCATCAACCTCTTTCTTGCACAATAAGATTGGTTTCTCTGGAGTAGCAAAATGCAAAGAAACATGGATAGATACATCCTTTAAGAACTTATGTAATTGGTCTAATTGTGCCTTGAGCTCATCCTTTCTTTGCTTGTCCTTTATCATTTTGGATTTGGTGGAGGATGCCACAATATCAATGAGGTCCATCTATTGGTTCCTTGTGGGCCTACCAAAATTAAGAATGCCCAATTGATAATCAGTTAATTGGATAGCCTGTTTGTCCTTATCCACCATAGGGATTGCGCATTCAACTATGATCTCACCAGCATATGTTAGCATTGTGGAATGGAGAACCCTAGCCTTTTTCTTTGGTTTCTCCTTCTCTATCTCTTTCGTCATTTCATCCCAATTCAAGGGCTGAGGTTGACCTATTTGCTTCCTTTCTAAATTTAGCTTCAACCATGTTGGAGCAGCAGGAGGAGTTATCACTTGTGTAGAAGAAGTGGTAGGAGAAAGAGGTTTCCAAACTATGACCCTAGGTTGAGAATCAACATCTTGTTACTTCTCTTTTTCTGCCCTTTCCTTAGCTAATCTTTCAGCCTCAACTTTCTTTCTTTTTTCTTGTGTAGGAATGTGCAGGATCATGATGGACCAAAAAGTAGTAATATGTAATTGATATGATGGCCCCAAAATTGATGAAACAAAAAGGGTTTTTAAATAAGATTCTCAGTTTTCCACCAATATAAATTATGCTTTAATTTAAATTTAATAAATAATTATTATTAATTTTCTATTTGAATTGTGACTAAAGTCTTGATTGATAGGTTGATTGAAAAACGTCTATAGCTTTCAAATGGTATCACATTTTTTTGAATCTGAAACATTCATCACATTGCTATTTGCATACCTATGGTCAAAAAAATAATTTAAGTGAAGTTTGACCAAATTAAGGTGTTCAGGACATCAAGTTTTATATTTTAAAAGTTCTAAAAATTCTGTGGTGTTTACTTGGAAAAGAATACAAAAAAAAATCATTCACATTGGTTTGAATTCCTCTACACTATCTAAAATTATAAAAATATTATCATTTTATTGTGGTTAGAATTGGTGAGACGGACACTTCTTATTTTTTCTGATTTAAAAGGCTCACGTTGAGATTTAAATTTCACCAAATAGATTTAAAAGAACAAAAAGCCGCGGTTTAGAAACTACATGCCATTTACTTGCTGAATTCTATTCACCCATATTTTTGAAATAATATAGATAATTTATTCGGTACCTTGTCCGTTACTACTGATTTTTTAATTTTTTTTCCATTTAATTTCTCTTTCCATGATGGTCTCGCTTTTTATCTTGGTGTACAAAGATTCTTCGCCTCTTCTTTACAAAATTTGATTACACTGCATGGTCTCTAAATCATCAACCGCCTTGGCCTCTTGTTAATATTTAGCTAGTGGTTCAACCTCCTTTTCTCTCAGTAGGTGTTCATCTTCTTCCCTCCTCTTTTGAGCCTCCTCAACTGCTCTGAATTTGGCCTCAAGGGCCTCTCTTTCTCTCCTTTGTTGAGCCTTCTCTTCCTCATGCTCATGAATCTTTTGCAACATAGCTAACTTATCTCTTTCTTCCTTAGTCTTCAATTATTGTTCCTTTTGTTGCTATAGCATATCTTCCTTTTCCTTTTGTTTTCTTGCTAGCTCTTCTGCTTTAGATCTAGCTTCAGATTCTTGTTGCCTAGCAAGTTCCTCAGCTTGTGCCTTGGAATCCTCAAATAGTTTCCATTGTCCCTCCGGGGTGAGGATATGTTCAATCCCCACATGTTCAGTCTCTTCATTGGGTCTAGTCACAAAAGTTTCCTTATCTAATTGGGTAGCTTCTAAATTAGTATCAATTTCGTGGATCTCAACCTCTAGTTCCTTCCCTTTTAAAGATTCAACCTCCTTATGAAGGCTTCCATTAGGTATCTCCTCAATAGTTTTCTCTGAGAGGGGAGGTCGAGCTATGGTGTCTCCTCCAATTGTTAAAACTCTAGGTTGAGATGCACTAACTCATTTGATTGCAAAATCTGATGAAAATTTGTGACAAAAGATGTATAATTTGATGTATTGTTGGGTACTTGTGATATTTAATGTGTGATTTTCATTTTTTTAAAATTCTATCCCCGACGTTTGTCAAATTTTTGATGAAGATATTTCATTGAAATTTTGATGAATATGCAAAATCAGAAAAAATAAAATAAAAAAAATTGTGGCCAACATAAATAAAAGTGAGTTTTCCTATTTATTATGACGTGGTTTGCTATACTTGCAAATTTTCTCTACTTGTGAATTTGCCGATAGTTTTTGGAGAACTAAGGATGATTTTCTTAGGAAAAATCAGAAAGAATTCAAGAAGATATTGCTAGGTTGAAGGTAGTCACTGTCTTTTTCTAGAATTCATTTGTGAAGTCAAATTTGTACTTCTAGGTTTGAAAATCATATTTTAAAGCAACATCGCATCAGATTTCATTTTTAGACTTGTCTATTTTTAGAATTTCATTTCCAAATTTTGTTGTGCAAGTTCAATATTATGATTTTAGGAGTCTAACGGTTGGAAACCATAGTAAAATTAGAATTTAATAAGTTCTGGAATTAGCATTTTAAAGTGTTTTTTGGGTTCATTAACTTTAGGCTTTCTTCTCTTTTGTAGGGGTGGTTGCATGCCAAATTTTTTTGGTGCAAAATATAAAAATTATTAGATTTTGTTACCTATCTATGATTATTTAAATTACTGGAGTTTGAGTTTGATATTTTTTGAAGATCTAAATATTCAAGCTTGGTAAAGAAAAATCATCCCGGATAATATTAGTGTACAGAAAAATGAACAAACACATGCTAGATTGTGGGCTAGATTGAAAAGAAAGAGTGATGGGAAATGTTATTGTCTTTGCAATCATTGCAAGGGCTTAAAGATGAGAATACTTTTAATCACAACAACTGAATAACATTGTAGGAAACATGGTCATGTTGAAGGGGGGCATGATTATCGTCCATTGGTAAGTTGTTCATTATATGTCTTTATATTGATTGAATTTGTAAATTTTTATATCATTTTAACATTTTTAATATATATATAAAATCACTTGATCATGATCATTGTTTATTTGTGTCGATCATTATTATAAAGGTGGGGCACCCTAGGGCACAAGATATGGATTATCACGCCCTAGAGAATTTGGTTTTGCAAGTGGAGGAACATGGAGCTATGAATATTGAAGATGAAGTTAATGATCCTATGGAAGAAGATGATCATGCGCTAGAAAAAATAGTTGAAAATGATGGTTCAAATAAATTGATCCATGACACATTTAGTGGCATAGCTGATCATGATGATCGAGATGACTTTGATGATGTTCATGATTTACCTGTACTTGAGAAGGCACACAAGCCCCTTTATGAAGGTTCCAAAACAACTCTTCTCTTTGTTGTATTGTTGTTGGTGAACTTGAAGGTTATGGATGGTTCATCCAACATAGCAATCTCACAGATGTTAAGGTATGTCATATATGTCATCTTTTCTCATCTATTTTAATTGTTGTTAGTTCATCACTAGTAAATAAATGATGAAATATTTACCATTAATATTCTTTATATTAACAAATTATTTTTTCGTTGTAGATTGATAGGTGAATTTTTGTTACCACCATCTAATATTTTACCTTTCTCATACCAAGATTTATCTGCCATTATGAAAGATATTGGAATGGCGTATCAAGAAATAGATGCATGTCCCAATGATCATATTAGTAGATATCAAATAGATAAACTGGGTATGTGTAGGATCATGATGGGCCAAAAAGTGGCAATATGATGGGTATGTGGCTGACAACTTTTTTAAAATCCAAAATTGATGAAACGAAAAGTATTTTTAAAGGATATTCTCAGCTTTCCACCAATATAAATTATGTTTTACTTTGAATTTAATAAGTAATTATTATTCATTTTCTATTCAAATTACGACTGAAGTCCTTATTGATAAATTGATTGAAAAACATCTATAACTTCTAAATAGTATCACATTTTTTGAATCCAAAACATGCATCACATTCTATGCTTCACATACTATAGGATTAAAAAAAGAAAAATTAAATTTCATGAAGTTTAACAAAGTTAAAAGATTGGTTGTCTGAGTTTTATATTTTTTAAAGTTCCTTAATAAAAAAATCATAATTAATTATTTACTTGGAAAAAATTGCAAAACATATGCATCATGGGAACATGAGTCCTCTACTTATATCTAAAATATTATTAAAAATATTATCATTTTATTGTGGTTTGGGTGTTGACACCTGCTTGTATTTTTTGTGGAATTTAGAATACTATTGCATTGAAATTTCAATTTTCACCAAATAGATTTTATTGCAGAAACCTAGTAGTTTAGAAAATAAATTCAATTTTCTATAGATTCTCTTCTTACATATTTTTGAAATAATATAGATAACTTATTCCAAAATTTACATCAAGTTGCCTAACTTTGATTTTTCTGATTTTTTTGCCACTTAAGGGCCTATTTTTTCCATGATGATCCTCCACATACCCAACTAATAGAAAAGGTGCCTTGCAAGGTTCTTTGTTATATTCCCATTATTCCACGTATGCAATGATTATTTAGGGTTGAAAGCTTAGTACAATTTATGGATTACCATGCATGGAATAGAAGTGGAGATGACATTATTCAAATGCCTACGGATGGTTCTGCATTTAGGGACATGGATGAAAAATGGCCACACTTTAAAGAAGAACCTCGTAATCTCAGGATTTCATTGGTAGTGGATAGTGTCAATCCATTTGGAGAGCTAAGATCTATTTACTTGGTGTGGTCTGTTTTTGTTATCAATAATAACATTCCTCAATGGATGTAAATAAAGAGGGGGCACATAATGTTGGAAATGATTATTCCAAGTATTTTTTTACATGAATTTTCTTTTTAATGTAGTAGCATCTCATTTGTCTTATTTGCTGCATAATGACTTATTTTTTTTCATTTAAAAGTCATGTACATTAATTTATATATATTGCAGTAAAATGGTCACAATAATTATGTAATGTTTATGTTCATTCAACTAGGTAAGTACCAAGTTAAAGATATGAATGTATATATCAAGCCTCTTATCCACAAGTTACTAAAGTTATGGAATGGTGTCACTATGTATGACGTCTCTAGACCAATAGGATAAAGAAAATTTCAATTTCATGCAATGCTTGTATGGAAAATTCATGATGCCCTAGGGATAACACAGTTTTGTGGTGTGTTATAATGTTCGACTGCACTTTAATGATATTTAATTTTATGAAGTAGATATCATGCATATTTTTTAAATAATCTATTCATTATATATAATTATAAAAAATAAAATATTTAATCCAATTATATATGATCTTGCAGGTCTTAAACAAGAGGAAAATTTGCATGTCAATTTGTAGTCCAAGATGAAATATCGTCGTTCAACCAATTTGCAGAAAGTGGAGTGTTTGTTGGTATAGACACTTCCTCCATAGAAATCATGCTGATGTTGGTTCTGAAACATCTTTTCAATGGGAAAGAAGAGACTACATCAAAACCACGAAGAATGACACCTCACCTATGGAAGTTGGAATATAATAGAATTAATCATCAAGGTTATACATCAGATCAAATTGTTTATCTATCATATATAATATGTTTGGAATTTATATTTTTATATTGTGTTGTGTTTACTCATGCTATAATTGATAATGATTTCCATTGTTAATTTGTTTAACTTATATGCTTCATGAAGGTCATTAAGGCATTAATGAATGACTTCCACATGGACTGAGAATTTATCCTAGACAATTTAGTAGGTTTCCCTACTATGAGCAGCTACAAATTGTGTATTTGTTTGATACAATGCATATAGGAAAAAATATAACAGAAACGTTATAAAAAATATTGGATAGAAGGTATGACAAAGAAAAAATTGTCAAAATTTGTAGTGACATTCAGGAAGCCAATCACGCAATGGGTGGGTGCATGAAGTTGGTCGCACTTTTGTGGCCAAATG
>VDFB02215668.1:0-32604 GCA_007258455.2 Sequoia sempervirens
ATTTTTAGAAACTAGGCTCCATTCTACAAATTTTAAAAAATAAAAATTAAAATAAATCTATTACTTTCCAAAATTTGTAGGGGGAGCACGGCAAAAAATTCTGCTTTTTAGGAAGTTCCCACTTAGAAAATTAGTAAAAAATCAAATATTCATTAAAAAATTATCAAAAAAATTGTGCATCAACTAGATACTATCAGCTAACTTTTAAATATAGCAATTTTAAAAATACTACAAAAAAGTTCACCATGCTAGGGTCGTACAAGAGTTGGTATGTTTTATTTTTCTGACAAAAACAACAACAATTTGTGTACATCCCTCTTTTGAATCCCTTAATCTCAACCATTTTCAAAATAAATTAGTAGTTTAGAAAGTAGACTCAGAGCACTTTGATCCTTGTTTCTGTTCCATATCAAAATTTTGAGTGTAGCTATCCTCAATTTCACGTCCAAGGTCAATATTTCCTGATTTCAGAAAAAAAGTGGCCACTTAAGCCCCCTTTTTGGGAACCATCTTGGTGCACTTACCAAAACATGAAGACACCAAATTTAAATTTTATAAGCCACTCCAATATGTTAGTACTCCATGAAAAAACATAATAATTTTTTGCAAGCATTCCCCATTAACTCTTGTAAGAGCAACCAAGTATCATAGACAAAGAAACAAGCCACTTACTAGTAGTGCCCTGTCATAGAACGACAAACGTGGAACACCAAAACCAAAAGCTACCAATATATGAGCTTTTAATGCCACTTCATGACATGTGATGGATAGTCGGTGCGTACACAAGCAAACAATGCATTATCGATCCATGAAATATGAAGCAAGTGCTTTTTTTTGCTTACTGTTTGTTTATTGTTTTTAGCTTTTAGTTACTTTCTTCAATGTTTTTTACTCTTTGGTAGTGCATTATTGCTAATTGCTTTCTTTCTATGTTCATGATACTTACTTGGTGTTGCAAAGGTTGACGGGGAATAGGGAATGCTTGGTAAAATTTATGTTGCTATTCTATTTTTTTGCAATATTTATTATCCTTTGTCTATCATTCATCGAAAGACCTGTGAGAATTTTAGCTATTGGTTGTGCCTTTGCATCTTTGTTATTCTGTAAAAGTGTAGTGACCATCAATGGCTTCGCTGCGTGTTTATGATACTTGATAACTAGAAATATTGCTTGTTGTTACAAGGGCTAGCTGGGGAAGCAACTACAATAAATTACATGTGCTTTGAGAAAAGTCTTGTGTACTATAGAAGTAGCGAATGCGTTAATTATGTGTTTACTATTTGGGTGATTCGTATGATATGTGGAAAGTCCAGAAAGCAAAATGTGTGAGATGCATTGGAGGGCTGGTGGTTACAGAAGTAGCAAGTACATAGTTAATTCGTGAAATATGAGGCAAAAGATAAGTTTTCTTTGTGCTTATTCTTCTTTGTTAAAGAACTTCCATGTTTTTAGTGTGGTCTATTTTTTTGCAAAATTTATTTTTGTTTGCTTGTTATTCGTTGAAAAGCCTATAAGTTATCTAGCTATTGGTTGCAATTTTGCATATTGAATATGATGCATTGAACAATTTTTTGTACTTAATTAACAAACAAAATTTATTTCACAAATCTTAAAATGTGTTTGTATTTTGCTTATTTTCTTTTACAAAAAGGAATGAAAAAACTGTTGTGCACAATACACATAGAGTTAAATGATATATTCGACACATGAAATATGAAGTTCATACTTGATAACTAGAAGTATTGGTCATTGTTATAGGGCTAGCGAAATAACTTCGTACATTAGATTACACATACTTTAATGCATCATAGGCATGCACAGTTCACAAAACAAACATATACAACATTATTGATTAAAAGTAAACACGAAAACATCATAAAATTTGCAAACAATAGACATAACTAATAATTTTTTAAAAACGTGAAAAACATAGAATAGAAATTTTGCAACCAATACTAACACTGAACCTTGCTAATAGACAATAAAGAAACGCAAATAGACACAAACCACAACTTAACACATATGTCAATGGACAATAAAAAAATGAAAATTCTCACAAATAAAACCAATTGCTTCTATGAAATACCAAGACTCATCTTCTAAACTGTGCAAGCATTAAATGCATTTACTGTGTATTTAATGCTTCAACAACAACTAGCCTATTGCCAAAATTTTCAAATTTGTATTATGTCTGAATGTTTATTAAAAATTATCATCTTTGTCTATTTTTTGGAAAATTTTATGATACGTTTGTGTGTTTCATTTTTACGAGTAACATATTATATGTTTCTTTTCTCAATTGTGTAAGTGTATAATACATTCACTATGTATTCATTGTTTCACATATACAACCACAATAATATTTAGCATTCTAAAGTTACCAAAGCAATTAAATAGTTCATGTTGTTTACAACAAGGTATTGTTGTCTACTGTTCTATAGCTTCAAATTATAGCCAAAGATAGAGAAGAACTGTCAACAATGCCTTGTAGAGAACAACATAAACTATACAGTGTCATAACTACCAATAGAAAAAAAAAGCATCAAATGAAACAATGATGGTTTCAACAATGACCTAGAAAATTATCTTTCCAACAATGAATGGTTCATGTTATAGTGACAAAACACAGAAACAAACACATGCCACAACATGTTATTGTGTAAAAATGTAGTTGACATGAATGCCTTGGATGTTCATTTACGACACTTGATAACTAGAAATATTGGTTGTGTTAAAAGGGCCGATGGGGAAAGCAAGTACATTAAATTACATATGCTTTAAGCAAGGTCACTAGCAGCAACAAATCAATATCCAATTGGAACAATAGGTGCTCTAGTTGTTGGTGCTTAAAAAGTTGGAAGCCAATATACAATAGATAACAAAGATGGCATAACAGAATTAGATAGAGCACAGATAAAAAGGTGCAACCAACATATGCCATTAAAGCATTCTGACATATTTTTATAGCATTGTCATTACCATGCAACCATAGCTACAATCAACACATCAAAAGCAATATTTGAAAATAGAGGAACTATTACATAAGAACAAAACCCTAACCTTTCTTTTGAAAAATATCCTTAAAAGCATTGACCAAAAAAAATATTCCACATGGGTCGATGAGCATTTATTTGCAAATTCAATAACAAAAGAACATTGGACAAGTTAGTTACTTTACTACGATCAAGATTTAAGATTACTCTTTAAAGATCTTTATGCAATTCCATTTAAAATTTATGAAACTACTGCTACTAACTATCTATGGTTGGTTGATATTAGAAGGTCCAATGGGGACCACTTGCAAAAAATTATAATGTTTGTGTATTGTTTTGCAAATTTTACTCTTGTTTCTATGATTCAGGTTTATGAATAGTGTATTATTTGTCATGCATTGTGCTCATTTCTTTAGTTTTGTCATGTATCTCTAGTATTCATTAGCTTGTAAGAAAAATAGAAAAGTACAAGCAGATCATAAATCTTTCTAATTGGCTAACAATGACTCAACCAATAAACAAAGAATTAATGTACTCACTACAACATTAGCCCTTTTAACAACAAGCAATACGTCTACTTGTCAAGTATCATAAAAACAAAGCCAATTATCCATTCACAAGCAGCCAACCTTTACAAAATAACAAACATACAAAGGGCTAAAAAACTCATAAGCTTTTGAACAAGCACTACACAAAGTGACAAACGTCAAAGCTTGCAACCGACAGCAAAAAATGCACAAGCTTCTGAATAAACAATTAAAAAACAACAAGCCAAAAAAAATAGCCCTCAAACACATGTCGCACAACTTGCTTTCCAAGCTTTCCTCATAGACTACAAGCGCAATAAACACATAGTTAGTGCATTCAACTTTTACAGAACAACGAACATGCATTGTGCAAGCAAAAGCTAAAAAACCAAGAAGATGTTGAACAAACAATAGAAAAACAAAAATTAGTGCAAAAAAAACCCAACACTTGCCTAAGATTTCATGAACTAACTATGCATTCACTTCATTTGTACCCATATGCAAAAATGCAACCAACAAATGTCATGAGATTTGCATTCAATCCATTGAACATGTATTCACTACTTTATTACCAACTTGTTAAACAGGCGTAGGACAACTAAGAAGGGGGGTGGATCAGTTATCACACAAATTCAAACTTAAAACTTTATCACTTATCAAATCTTCAACCACACTATTTTGTAATTAAATATGAGCATGAAACACAAATAACAGAAACTAAATCAACACAATGAACACTAGATTTTTACGTGGAAAACCCAATAAGGGAAAAACCACGGTGAGGGTTAACTCACACTATATAGTATTTTAAAAAGGAGGCTCACTGCCAAAAGAAGGACTCATTGTCCAAGTACAAAGGCTCACTGCCTACAAAAATGACTCACTATCCAACAAGGGGCTCACTTCCTACATAAAAATTATACAAAGCAGAGTAAGGCTTTACTACCCAAAAATGAATTGGAAAGATGCACCTAACATGTGTTGTTATAGTTCCGAATATGCTCACAACTGCTTCCTTTTTTTATCACACCTTCACATTCATTACCTGTTCACTATTTCCTCTGTTACTTTCCTACAAAATCACTACACATATTTGCACATACCCATTCACACTTACTTACTCATTCATATATTCATTCATTCATTCTCCCAAACTGTTCACCATATACTTGTATATATACCTAATCTCCATCGTAGGCACTAATTAGGTCGGCTCCACAAAGTATTTTCAAAATGATTTAACCGTTATTATGTCAACTCCAATAGTTCACAAAATATTTCCAAACACACAAAACAATCTTTAGCACATTTCATCATGTCGGCTTGAACCAAGAAATAGGTCACACATAAGTTTTCACATCAAATCAAAATTAACTTAACAAGTTGGCCAGGAATAATCTTCAACACAAGGAAACAATCAATCTGTTGGTTGCTACCATGTTGTACGAGCAACCAAAGCTCAAAATAACCTGATCATGCACACCTTTAACATCCATCAGTAGTTTCCCAAAAAATGCAACTAGAGATAATCATCCGTAGAGAAGTGTAGACAAGAATATGAGATAGGCAACCAAAATACTAGAACAACCACTAGAGAGAATAAGCACTAGTATAAGAGTACCAAACCCAACTACCAACATACTACCAACATGGTGACATCAATGACAAAAAATAGATAACTTTACTCATTTTTCCAACAATCTCCCCCTTTGTCATTGATGACAACATGTGAACAAAAGGAATCTCTCCACTATCTCCAACATTCTCCATTCCAACTCTCTCCAACTCTCTCCCCTTTTGACATCAATGGAAAATGGTGCCAAAAATGAGTGCAAATATGGTGACATCAAAATTTCAAAAAGATTTCAAAAACTTCAAAAAACTTCCAACCATCCAGATCATTTAAGCAAGCAAAAATTAAGTGAAAATGACATTCTTCACCTGAAACACCTTCTTATACCTTTCTTTGAGAACTAGATACAAATTCTTCTGGTTAAAAACAACAGACTCCAATTTTGCGTATGTACTTTACAATAATCCCAACAAAGTAAAAGAGGGTGACCAATCTACATCAAAACATTGCTTCTCAATATCTTCAACATCAACAAGAATTTTGGAAAGATTCTCTAACTGAACTTCAACAATTTCTTTAAGAAGCTAGAAGGTCTTTGTCACATCATCTCTCTTTCTTTGTGTAATGATCAGTTCAGCCTGAAGTTCACAAACTCTTATCCTTTGTTTCTCTTCTTTATCTTCAAATATGCCAAAGTTCTTTCCAATCTCATTCACCTTAGCTTCAATTGCTTTAATTATGATTTTGAAGTTGTCTATAGCAATAGGCCACTAAAGACAATACTTGTTGCGTGAACCCCAATCCTAATACCTGCAAAATAATGAGAACAAACACATTAGATTAGACATTGCAAGAAAGAACAAGGATTAACCATGAAATCCATTCACAAAGCTCAAATTAGGAAAAAAAATGATGAAGAACACAATGAAAGCAACAAAATAAAGATTGAATCCTAATTAAGCTAGCAAACTCATGATCCCATGGGGGAATTGGTGCCAATTTGATGTGAAAATTGGCCCTTTCCCAAATCCTATGATGCAAGATTGATGTATGTTGATGAGAATTGATGAGTGATCCACTTTGTTGATGCTTGGTGAGAGCTCCAAGCTAAAAACCTACATAACCTAGCTATGATTCAATGATGATGGATGAAATTTGATAGATATTTGAGCATGGTAACTTTGCATTATTTGTGGATGATCAAATGAGGAGATGAGCTCTTCATTTATAGAATGAGAAGATGGACGAATGCCCAAATTTGAGCAATGTGGGACTAACATTCATCCAATGGAAAGATGCCACTTGTCAACCTATGAGTGGATGGAGGATGTGCAAGTTTTGATGATTGTGCCAATAAATGCTTATTTTTGAATTTTGAATTTTGTTGAAATGACTTGCAAGAGGGAAGAAAGAATGCATTAAAGGCCACTTGGCTCAAGGCAAAGGACATGTAAGAGAGAGTAAATTCCTTGTTGGATGTACATGTTAACTTGGAATTTGAATTCAAACTTGGAGGAATATTCCAAAAGATGCCTTGTTGTTGGGAAAATAGAGATTTAACAAATTATTCAAATCTATTTTCATGTGCAAGTGGTAAATGCTAGAGGATGGGACATGATAAAGAGATTAAATTAATCAAGGTTAATTAATTTAATAAATTAGATGATGTGACAAATTTGACTTAGATTTGTGGTTATTTTAAATCAAATATGAGAAGAATATGATAAAAGATTAATTAAATAAAGATTTTGATTTATTTAATTAACATGGATGATGCTAGATTAAACTAAATAAGGTTTTAATTTATTTAATTTAATAGACAGACTTTAGAGATTTAATCAAATAAAATTAATTATTTAATTAAATAGGGATAATTAGATCAAGATGATTGATTTAATTAACAAAAAAGGATGACTTAATTAGATAAAATGATTTATTTAATTAAGGGAAGGAAATTGATGAATTTAATCAAATAAAGGGATTTGATTAAATGGTTAGATCAAGGATGATTCAGATGAAATGATGTTAGTAGTCGATCATATGCATAATGTCAATTGACATATTTTATGTGTCTACATTTTTCCCCTCTTTGAAGCAATGCACTTGTTGCATTGGTTCAAAGAATAAACGATCTTGATCAAAGCCAAAAAATTTCATTATTTAAAAATATTGCCCCACTGCTACGCGGTGAGAGAAACATGCCAATATATTTCCCCCTTGAGAGATTGGACAAAAATTTCAATTTTGGGTGATCTTGCAAAAAAAAAAAGAGGACAAGGTGCCTGACAAGTCTAAAAAGGATCCAGGAGGCCAAAAATGTGTCTAAATGCAATAAAATGATGTAAAACAGGCCTCAACTAGATAGAAACAGGTTCGAGGGTCCAAAACCCTAGCAGGATA
Source organism: Sequoia sempervirens (assembly GCA_007258455.2). Taxonomy (NCBI): domain Eukaryota; kingdom Viridiplantae; phylum Streptophyta; class Pinopsida; order Cupressales; family Cupressaceae; genus Sequoia; species Sequoia sempervirens. The sequence goes on from VDFB02215668.1 coordinate 7,494, forward strand.
GCCAATTAGGGTGAAAAAACCCTAATTTTCAAGCTTAAAAGGGGTCTGAGAGGTCACTTTCAATTCATTTTCACACACAACCATCTAGCATCCTGAGATTTGAGCTCTGACCTCCTGACGATATGGCACAATGACAGCTTTCGATGCATATTTTTGACCGAGTCCAAACGTACTAGCTGCCACCCAGCATTGGGGCACCGGTAAGTGATCCTTACTTGAGATTCATTTTCATTTTTGACATTCATTTAATGCATTTAAAGCTAGTCCTTCTATAGCAGTGCTATATGGCACCGCTCATAAATCAAACTGTGTCGCTTGGTGTCAAATAGCACAATGGTGGTGGAGTTTGGAGTTTGAAAATAAACTCCAAACTCCGACACTGAGCTTGTGGCCAACGAGGTGATTTACAAACTGCAACGTGGAGGTCCTCTTTATTTTCAAACTGCGCTGCTGGGAAGGAAAGTGCACCGCGGTGGTGCGCTTTTGGCCTTTTGTGCTCTAGCATTGGAGTTCAATTAAAAATAAAACTGACACCTTCATGGATTATGATGCTGGAGAGGTTTCTTGGACGCCTGGCGAAGAATGTGTTAGCTCTCAAAAATGCAGGTAAAGGGTACCTCAAGAGGCTGCCAATCTCTTGATACATTTTAGGGTAACAGACAAGGTTAAATGGCTTAAACCTTCTACTCTTTAGGTGTTGCTGGACCTAGGCGGGTATACCTAAATGGATAAAGCAGACTTGACTTTTGATCTTCTCTCTTGCAATGATTTGTCCACGATGGGAGATGGAAGTAGACAAAATGAAACCAAATTTGGTATAAATTGTATACTAATATTAAAGACTAAATCCTAATATGTTCAGTTAATAGATGTAAAAAATATGAATGAAACTAAGGAATGAAAATGGAGAGACCAGTGCCTTATAGGGTATGCAGAGTCAAGAGAATATGAAACAAGTACTTCGTTCTAGCAGACATTCAAGTTGTTTAGCATTTGATTTGGTTTATATCTTGTATAAACATGCAAGGTTATGATTACTGAGTTCTTCTTAGTGATCCAATTGACATTCTCTAATTACTATGATCAATTTAAAGAATTTAATCTTTACTAGAAAGAACCAATTAATTGACCATACAGATGCAACAAATGTGCACTAAAAAACCGGATATAAACTTGTTACACCAATTTAAATAACCAGAAAACACCATACTGGAGAAAACTTCAATAATGCTTTCAACTAATACCATAAACAACCAATACAAGAAAAAACTGCACCATATTATTAGATTTCAATTGATATCTCCATGATTTTACACATGCAACATAGTCTCATATTGGCGTAACATTGTATTCTACTGTATCTTTTCTATCCTCTATCCTATTCTACTTATCACCCCCTATTTCATTTCCGAAATAGATATTTATACATTGAGAACACAAAAGGACGCGTCCTTTCAAAAATCAGAAATGTCATACTTTTACAAAACAAAAAGATTAGAGGATAATTAAGCTCTGTTTAGCCACAAGTGAGTTTTAGCAAGATGATCCAAATAATCCCGACGCTCATATGTATCCGCATCTCCAACTGCATTCTGAATTGTGATTTCCATCTTCATCATCTTCTCATTCTGTTCGCTCACTTCATCTAACGTTGTATCCTCCGTAGAAGCTATCCTCATGACTTCATTCAACAATGATTCACTCTCATTCTTCCATCTAGCAGCTTCTTCTAGTTCCCCTTTATCATCAGAGAATGCAATCAACATTTTCTTGGCAGCATTTATCAACCCATGTTCGTCCCCTTGTAGCTCATTGTAGAAATTTCGATGATGATTTACAATATGATCTGCAACTTCAATTGCTGCACTGTTAGAAGCATCTCTTTGGGCTATCTCATGAAACTTCTCCATAATTTGTCCATCCAACCTTGTATGCTCTTTTAATGCGGCCAAAGTATGAGAATATTTTCCCCACAATTTATTCAACCAAGGTGTTAAACTATCCTGCCTTTTCTTGATTATTGCAACAATTGCATCATGCTTTCCCTGGGCATAAGCACTTGATCCTACCCAATGATCCTTTTTCTAAGAGCTTTGTCCTTGAGTGAGCATCTTGGTTGGCACCATTGAAATTCCTACCAAATCTTTTAATCTTTCATTTTCTCTCAACATTCTTTCATTATTTGCTTTGTACATCTCCCTTTCCTTTATCAACATTTGAATTTGGGCTTTGTTTAGCTTTGCAATATTTACTACAATTTCTGCAGTAGCTACAAGATCAGCTTCCCCAACCTTCAAATTCATGACATGTCCAAAATCTTTTTTAGTGTCGATGACAACTGACTTCTTGTGGGGTGGGTATAAGGCCCAAATCATTAATGACCCTTCATTAGTATTGTATTTTGATCCAGCATACACCTCTGTTACACTTTCTCTGTCAAGCTTATGTGTAGCATTGCTATCCCTCAAGAAACTATCAAAAACAATCGCTGAATTGAGATCTAGCCTGGGAAAGATCATGACTCCAGCATTTTGCAACATTTTCCTCCCCCTTTCAGGGGTCATATTTGTCATTTCATCATCCACACACTTTCTCAACTGATTCAACAATTATTCTTCATTTCTTGAAGTGACATCATCAACTTTATCCCTTATTTCTTTCCCTTTCTATTTATACAAAAATGCTTTGAATCTGGGAAGTTTATGAACTCATCATCTGAAACAAATGATCTATATTCAATATTTCTTGCATCTACATCACCACTTTCAATACTCTGCTCTCTAGTTGGGAAAACATACTGTTGAGTTCTCAAGCTGGACACCTTTTCTGGTTTACCTTGTGGCACATTATCCTTAGTACCTCTTCTTCTCCAGAAGTCAATTGCTCCGTATCATGTAGCCCTTGGTTATATCTTTCAACCACCATTTCAACTTCATCCTCCTCTAGATTTCAAATCATATCATCAAAGGGATACGCCACATGCTGATACTTTCCAAAGTTTATCTTCTCTTTGGTTGCATTGATATACTCTTTTGGGTAAAAGCTCTTCTTGGGTGGTCCTCTCTTCATATTGTACTAAAGCAGTATGTCAAGGATAAAATTGTATCCTTCCTTGGCTAACATAGTGAAATCACCAAAGCACAATGAACTAGGCATAAAAGCCTGCTTCCCAAAAGAGTTGAAATTCATTACACTGCAATAATCCATCTGTTCGATAATCTCTAGATATGCAATCCTGTTTGGAACTGTCTTTGGCAGAATGAAAGGGGCATCTTCAAATCCATAAACTCTGATCATTGTAGCTCCCTCCAAACAATACCAATCTCCCTAGTTATGATCAACTGGCCCATTGAAATATTTTGGCCGAAGAAATATCTTTATCTCATTTGATAATGAATAATTACAGGGATATTTATACAATCTGTACAATGTTTTCACAAAAAAATCCTCAAAATGAATTAAACTAGCATTAGCAAATCTGTTATCCCTAATAGCAGTCCACAATTGAATAGGTAATGCTTCACCATCTTTACCAAGCTGAGAAATTCTCATTTATGGAGGCCATACTCCCAACTCCTGTCCAAAATATAGTACTAGATGCATCAACAATGAATAATGCCTTAGATGAACAATAGAAGCTCCACCTTTGATAGCCATCAATCCTGAATCAAGCCCCCTAGAAATGTATGAGGCATAGTCAAATGGCTGAGAATTATGATACTGTATATCTGCTGTGATAATCATGGGCACAATCGACATGAATTCTTGGGCATCCATTCCCAAAACCTGACACACTAAGAAATAAGTGTATTTCATATAGGGTTCAAACAAGTCTACATGATAAGGAGGCCCCTCACTATCCTATAGAGGATCTGGCTTGCTGCCCTATTTAACCCTGTGAATTGGCAACCTCCAACCCTTATAGATTGTATCCATTCTCGAGAATTCCTTCCCCAATTCTTCAAGAATGATCTCCTCATTGCAGAATCCTTCTAATTTGAAAACCTCACCAATTGCTTCTTTTGAAAAATGTATATGTGGTTTTCCAGATGGGTCACATATAACTTTATGCTTTGGGTCATAGTGATCGGCTAGCAATTTTACCAGTTCAACATTAACAAAAACATTAGGGCACACCAATTTTCCTACATTCAACTTCCATGGATTACAAACTGGTTCAAAGCGGTTTCTTCTATGATAATGGAAATTGAATAATTCATATCCCCTTATGGTAGTCGAGATGTCACCTATGATTTTGCATTTGTCATCCAATTTATCAACTTCTGCCCTAAGTTGTGCAAACCTTCTGGATTTAGGCCCTGAACCAGGCAACTGATCAATGAGGTCCTGGTTTAATCTTCTTTCTGTGCCCTCATGTTCCCCTTCGGTTTTATGTTTCTTCCCTTTTGATTGACTACTCTCACCAAGTTTTCTACCTTTAGCTTTTCCAGAAATAGGGGACTTCATTTCTCAAGATTACAGAATCAAAAATGTGGAGGGATGAGATGCAATTACTTACAGTATACTGCTCGAGCTCTTCAGACTAAAAATTACCCTGGTTCTCCATTCGCCTTGCTGATTCCTCCGCTATCAATTCGACACTAATGCATTTGATTAGATTTTCCCTGTTATATCTGTCGCACCATTAATGTGTCAGTTGAAGCATGAATGAATACTTATTTGAAACTGGCACTGTCACATCAAGTTTCTTGTTGGTGAGAAAATTTTAAATCTAGGGTGGAATTTATTTTGCAACATTCATTAGATCTTTCACTATAACATGCTGTAGTCACACTGAAGGCCAATGTCTCATTGACAATCATCCTTTAGTTCTTTGTGTTTCATTGTGACCTTTAGAGTCGAGAAGACGCTCTACGAGTTAATTGTATCATACCGGGATATGTTCTTGAATGCATTTTCCAAGACATAATCAATGAGACATGATGGATGTGGAAATGATGGAAGGAATGGAAGATCCTACACTACTAACTACTGGAGGATGGAAAAAATTAGTTTGGATGGAAGGAATTGTTTCATTGTATTGGTAACTGTACCCTGTTCCTTTTATATCCTAAACTACTGTGCATGGAAGATAAAATTTTGAGAGGATTATTAAGGATTGTCCATGCACTGGCAACCCTTGATCCTCTGTGTTATTCCAAGAGAAGAAATGCTTCAGAAATTTCCCATGTACAGGCAATTTCTGATCTTCACCAGCCATATTCTGTAAATAGTATGAATCTTCTCCTTTCTTTCCAATAACCACAAAAGGTCCTAGCCACAAGGCTTCAAACTTCCCATGCTTTCCCTTCTTCTGACACCTTGTGTTCCACATCAGTACCAAATCACTTTCTCCAAATTTTTTATCATTCACCTTTTTATCAAATAGATACTTCATCTGTGTCTATAATTTCATGTTTTGGTTTTGGGCAACTCTCCTTATTTCATCAACTTCAGCTAGCTGCTCCATTCTTTCCTCCATAGGTTATGGAATATCCAAATCTTCCTGAAAGACAAACTTGTAGACTGGTAACAAATTCTGCAAAGGCATCCTGCTTGTGTACCATACACCAATTCAAATGGAGATTTTCCAATTGCCTTTTTTACCGTAATCATATCAGCCCAAACACCAGTTTTAATTTTGAATCCCAAGATTTCTTGTTCTGACCTAACATCCTCCTTATAATCTTTAGAAGACTCTTATTGCTAGATTCTTCTTGACTATTAGCCTGTGGATGATAAGGAGCTGCATAAGAAATAGTAATACCATATGTACTACCAAAATTTCTGAATTCATCTAATCTGAAACACATCCCGTTGTCAGTGATCAACCTCAGTGGTGTACCAAATCTAGTAATGATATTATCCATTAGGAACTGTGTCACCACCTTACTTGTAGCCTGTTTATTTGGGATCACCTCTACCCATTTGGTAAAATAATCAGTGGCCACCAGTATCCACCTATGTCCACCACTTGATTTTTCTTGTATCTCTCCAATGAAATCAATTCCCCATTGATGAAAAGGGGCATCAGCCTACAAGGGTTGAAGTGGCAAAGCTCCCTGATACTTCAGTTTTCCAGAGAATTTCTGGTAGGCCTCACATTTTCTTACATATGTAAAAGAGTCATTAAAAACCTTTGGCTAGTAATAACCTACCCTGAGAATTTTATGCGCAGTTGTCTTTGCTAAGTAATGTCCTCCACAAACCCGTTCATGCATTTCACTTAAGACATGCCTGGCTTGTGATTCATCCAAACAAAACAATAGTATGCCATCCCTATTCTTCCAATACAGATCTCCATCCATGAAGACATACTTAGATGCCTACAACTTCAAAGTTCTTTTCTGGCTGTCACTCAATTTCTCTGGACACTTCATGTATTTAAGATAATGCATGATATCTACATACCATGGAGTATGCTCAATGCTCGCAATGGCAGTCTCTTCTTCTACATTGCAAATTTGGTTTGCTTCAATATTTGCCTCTGCCATTAATTTAGCCAAGCCCTGACCTCTTACCAGTTTAGTAATTTGTATCTCCATGTCAAACTCTTGGATCTTGTTAATCCATTTGCATCTTTTTCCTATTACTTCAGACTGTGTCAGAATATCCTTGACAGTTGCATGAGGGACATAAGCAACCACCTTTGCTCCAACAAGATATGGTCTGAAAGCTTTTACAACTTTTACTAATGCAAATGCTTGTTTCTCCATTATATCATACTTTAATTCAGACCCCTGTAATGAATTACTAAAGGACACAGGGTGTTCATGACCATCCTCATTTTTTTGTAACATAACAGTAGCAATAGTGTGCATTGAGGCGAATGAAAATATCTGAAAAGGATTTGCAAAATATGGAGATTTAAGGACAGGAGCCTCCTTGATGTCTCTTTTGATGGATATAAAAGCTTCCATGGCCTTCGCAGTCCATTCTATTTTCTGTCCTTTCTTCAACATTTTTGATATGGGTTTAATGATCTCAACAAAGTTAGAAACAAATCTCCTAACAAAATTAATCTATCCAAACTGTATAGCCTTAACAGTTTTAGGGATAGGAATTTTATCAATGGCCTCAACCCTCTTAGGATCTATCTTAATCCCCTCCTTTGAGACAATATGTCCTAATAGCTTACCCTCTGTGACTGCAAAATGACACTTCTTAGGGTTCAAGCTAATACCTTATTCTAAGGTTTTAATAAATACCTTCTCTAGATGTTGTACATGATCTTCAGACTTCTTTGAGTAAGTAGTGAGGTCATCCTGATATACCACCATGATAACATTGATCAAATCAACAAATGCCACATCCATAGCTCTTTAGAAGGTTGCCCCTGCATTAGTGAGACAAAATGGCATTCTTATGTATACATATGTTCCCCAAGGAGTTGTAAATGCTGTCTTATATTGCTCAAATTCTTTGACCATAACCTGGTTATACCTTGAAAACCCATCCATCATAGACAACAGTTCACACCCTGTTACCTTATGCAATACAACTTCCATATTGGGTAAAGGATAATTATCTTTGAGGGATGCCATGTTTAGATTTTTGAAATCTACACATAGCCTAATATCTCCATTCTTATTTCTCATAGGGACCAAGTTTGAAACCCACGTTGAGTGCCTGATTGGTTTAATGATTCCACCGTCTCTGAGCTTTGCCAATTCCTCTTGCATTTTAGGCTCCAAAGTTGGATTTATGGGTCTTTGCTTTTGTTTGAATGGCTTAGCATCTAGCTTCAATGGTATATCATGCTGAAACAAATCTTCCCTAAGACCAAGCAAACACATGTTTATATTTTCTTAGCAATTCTATCAACATTTTTCTAATTGTAGGGCTTATCTTTTTCCCTATGTACACCTTTTTTGGTGCCATCTTAGCTCCCAAGTTAATTTATTCAATATCTTCCCTTTTAACTAGTGTTTGTTTCATGAGAGACCGATCATTCCCATCATACACCCTCTCCAATGCCACCAAGCCTTTAGGAAGCTTATTTGTTTTAAGCTGTAAGATCTCCTTCCCAAATACTGTTTGTTTCCCATCCACCTCTTCAACAAAGGCATTAAAGTCAATTTCTTGGGCTTCAAACTGATCTATATAGTGGAGGAATTTCAAAAGGTCAGTATCATCATTGAAGACCTACCAACTATAAATGTTATCAAGAACAACAAGCCTTGTCTTGAACTCAATTTGTGATACTCCAACCAATGTGATATCATCTCTTTTTAGTGCTACATTTGCTAGAAAGTCAGCCATTATGTTCTTTGATCTATCTAGCCAATCAATTGAGAAGGAATCAAACAACTCAATTGTATCCCATACAACATTTTTGTATTGCTTCAGTCTTTTGTGCTTTGTTGCATATTTTGACTTAATTTGTGAAACAACCAACTTTGAATCCCCAAGAACAACCAACAACTTGATTTTATGTTTCACAACTATATTCAGTCCTGTTAATAAAGCTTCATGTTCTACCACATTGTTTGTACATTCAAATGCTAACAGGAATGCATACTTAAAAACCTTCTGGTGAAAAAAATACTATCCTTGCTCCATTACCTTCTTGGCTACAGGCTCCATCAAAGTACATCTTCCACACACCGTTGTAGTTCTATGCAACATGCTTCTTAATTGGATCACTATTGGTTAATTCTGGCTGGGTTGGTTCTATATTGAAACTCCCAAGATCAACATCACAAAAACAATTTATTTGGTTTTGTGGTACACAGTCAATAAGCTGGTTCATCCTCAGCTCCCTGTACAACTTCACCTCTTGGCCATTTATCAGAATTGTTGCATAAGATAGATCAAACTAGACATTTCCACCAATAGCTGCCATCCATTGTCTTGATAAAAGCATACCGAACTAAGGAGGGGTGTCTATTACTATTATATCAATATTGTAGGCCATTTGAGGATAAGCAGCTAGCTTGACTTCAACATCTTTCATTATACCTAGCACAGGAATAGGTCGGTTATCCATTGCATAGAATTTTCCTTCATATGTATCCACCCACATGCCTAGTTGTTTCATCACTCCTACTGGCATAATATTCATGGTAGCACCAGAATCTATCATGCAATTCCTCAACAATTTGTTATTTACTAGTAATGTAGTGAAAAAAGATCAACTTGTGGAGGACTTGTCAATACATTACTCAAGCAGATTTCTGGGATATTTACTTTATCGGGCTTACTAATTACTTTGGTAGCCACCATGTTTTTGGAATTCACATGCTTTCCATTCTCATTTGTTATCAATTGGACATCACTATCTCTGTATTCCTTAATCTTCATCATCTCAAGTAGTGGAATATACATTTTTACCTGAGATAAGGCCTGAGTGAAATCAAAAGATGGACCATCCACTTTAACCACTTTCTTTTGTTATGATGTTTCTCCTTTTTTCTCCTCCTTCTCTCTTTTACTTGGTTGATCAGGCTTTTGAATTTCTTTGTGTAATTCTCTTACTTCCTCCTTTTGGACAGGCTTATGTTTGCTTTCATTATGTTGTTTATTTTCAACCCTTTTCATAGTTCCTTGTGTCGCCTTTTGCTCTTTCATAAAGATTCCCCTAGGGACACCTTCCTTCTCATTTACTGTCCTATTTCTCAACCAGTGCTTACTCTTTGCTTCTTCAACTATAGCAATAGTTAATCTCTCTATCTCCTCTTTAGTAAGCTTCCTCATACTGCATTGAGTAGGTTTTTCAACAGAATGTGGTTTTGTATAATCTTTTTCAGAGTGAGAAAGGATTTGTTGCTCAGCCATATGGACATTGTATTTCTGATTTGAAGCATCATATTCATAACCTTCATTTTCTAAAGATGAGTACCTCTCTTCCACATGATGAAAAGTGTTTGAAGTCAAATACACTTTGTGATCTTCCCCATTGTTTCCCATCAGCATTCCTTCCTCTTGCATTCTTTGGGCTACAACACAATAATCTGGGGAATGCAGCTTATCACAAACTTCATAGAAATAATTTCTATCCACCATATAGGCTCCTTTCTTCCTTAATGGAACAGGAGTTTCTTTGCTTCTAGGCCTATCTGTTATAGGTTTTCCATCCTTCCAGTTTGTGTTATAGGGCATGTCATGTAAATTCAGCCTTGGCCTTTCATTCTTGTATGTGTTCTCCTGTTTGTATTGATAATTATTGGTTTGTTGGGGATCCCTATGATTTTCTCTTTTATCAATTATCCCAACTACCCTCCTATTTCTTTCAATTGTTAATGCTATCTTCTGAGCTTCAGCCAAGTCTCTTGGGAACCTGTTTCTTAGTTCATATCCCGTTTTAGGATCAAACACATTCAAATATACACTCAATGCCACAAAGTCTAGCAATTTTGATCTAGGAGGTATTTTATTTTGCAGTTTATTGAATCTTCGGTTAAAATCATAAATTGAATCATTTAGATTTTTTTGAATTCACATAAATTCATGAAGAGTAGCATCCAGTGCACTTTGATTTCCATATTGCTCGAGGAATTGGTCCTAAAATATTTGGAGAGAATCAATAGAGGCTGTTGAACCAATCCCTAGCTTCTTCAATAAGCGACATCATAAATAGCCTCATATGTAAATCTTCATAGGGTACATCCAAGTCTTGAATGAAGGCATTGAAACTCCTTAAGTGGTCCTCAGCAGAGATTGCACTACTTCTTGTAAACTTAGGCACCATACCTCTCCAACTACCATCCATGGGGTAAGGGTATAATTGAAATCCTGCCAAATCAAATTGTCTGATCATGGTGGTATATTGATGAGTAGGAGGGTTGGGTGGATACTGATATTGGTACATCAGATTATTGAATTGTGTATTACGATGTGGCATATACTACTGACCATGAGGTGGCTGAACATTTGTATATTGTGTGGGAATATGAGGTGGATGATTTGGCTGTCTATATTGATTCCCTACTTGATGGTGAGGGACCTTTGGTGGTTTAGAAGGCCTTGCACCATAATTACCCTATTTATGAGGTGGTGCATACTTTGGGGAGCAACCAGCTATATGAGTAATGCTTTGAGTTTTCTACAATTTGAATTCTCTCATTGCTTGTATCATCTGGGCCTTCTCCTGTTCTTCTCTTTCCTTTCTTTGAGATTCAAACCATGCTCTTACTTCTTCATAAGTTAAAGATTCATAATCTTCTTAAGGAATTTCTTGATTAGTGGGTCCATTCTGATTACCTTCCATTTTTTGATCATATTCATGTTGAATTCTGATTCGTTCAACCTCGAGTTCAGCCCTAAATTCGGCCTGTTTCTGAGGATCATAAAAAGGATTTCTCTGATCTTCTGGGGTGAAAGGTTTTGCACTTGAATTATCTCTCCATGCATCATAACGGTCATATGTTTCACCATGTGGTATTGATGATTTGTCTTTGTTCGTCATGCACATGTCCTCACTTATCCTTTTACCTTTATCAACCCCATCACCCTTGTGTGTCCATTTACTATTGCCAGTAGGGGCTCCAATATGACCTCCCTGTATTGAGATCTTCTTCCATTCATATTGCAATGTTTTATCAGAGTTGCCACTCACTTTCTCAAAAGTGAGAAAATATTTGTTTTTACTATTCCCAGTGGAGTCTATATTTTGTTTCTGACTCTATGATTAAGGAGCAAATTTTGAAGTTAATCCCCAGCAGAGTTGCCAATTTGTTAGCTCTCAAAAACGCAGGTAAAGGGTACCTCAAGAGGCTGCCAATCTCTTGATATGTTTTAGGGTAACATACAAGGTTAAATGGCTTAAACCTTCTACTCTTTAGCTGCTGCTAGACCTAGGCGGGTATACCTAAATGGATAAAGCAGACTTGACTTTTGATCTTCTCTCTTGTAGTGATTTGTCCACGATGGCAGATGGAAGTAGACAAAATGAAACCAAATTTGGTATAAATTGTATACCAATATTAAAGACTAAATCCTAATATGTTCAGTTAACAGATGTAAAAAATATGAATGAAACTAAGGAATGAAAATGGAGAGACCAGTGCCTTATAGGGTATGCGGAGTCAAGAGAGATCTGAAACAAGTACTTCATTCTGGCAAACATTCAAGTTGTTTCACATTTGATTTGGTTTATAGCTTTTATAAACATGCAAGGTTATGATTACTGAGTTCTTCTTAGTGATCCAATTGACATTCTCTAATTACTATGATCAATTTAAAGAATTTAATCTTTACTGGAAAGAACCAATTAATTGACCATACAGATGCAGCAAATGTGCACTGACAAACTAGATATAAACTTGTTACACTAATTTAAATAACCAGAAAATACGATACAGGAGACAACTTCAATAATGGTTTCAACGAATACCATAAACAACCGATACCAGAAACAACTGCACCATATTATTAGATTTCAATTGATATCTCCATGATTTTACACATGAAACATAGTCTCATATTGGCATTACATTGTATTATACTATTTATTTTCTATCCTCTATACTATTCTATTTATCACACCCTATTTCATTTCTGAAATAGATATTTATACATTGAGAACACGAAAGGACGCGTCCTTTTGGAAATCAGAAATGCCATATTTTTACAAAACAAAAAGATTAGAGGATAATTAAGCTCTATTTAGCCACAAGTGAGTTTTAGCAAGATGATCCAAATAATCCCGATGCTCATATGTATCTGCATCTCCAACTGTATTCTGGATCGTGATTTCCATCTTCATCATCTTCTCATTCTGTTCACTCACTTCATCTAATGTTGTATCCTTCGCAGAAGCTATCCTCATGACTTCATTTGGCAATGATTCACTCTCATTCTTCCATCTGGAAACTTCTTTCAATTCCCCTTTATCATTAGAGAATGCAATCAACATTTTCTTGGTAGCATTTATCAACCCCTGTTCGTCCCCTTGCAGCTCATTGTAGAAATTTCGATGATGATTTACAAGATGATCTGCAGCTTCAATTGTTGCATTGTTAGAAGCGTCTCTTTGGGCTATCTCATGAAACTTCTCCATAATTCGTCCATCCATCCTTGTATGCTCTTTTAATGCGGCCAGAGTATGAGAATATTTTCCCCACAATTTATTCAACCAAGGTGTTAAACTATCCTACCTTTTCTTGATTATTGCAATAATTGCATCATGCTTTCCCTGGGCATAAGCACTTGATCCTACCCAATGATCCTTTCTCTGAGAGCTTTGTCCATGAGTGAGCATCTTGGTTGGCCCCATTGAAATTCCTACCAAATCTTTTAATCTATCATTTTCTCTCAACATTCTTTCATTATTTGCTTTGTACTTCTCCCTTTCCTTTATCAACATATGAATTTGGGCTTTGTTTAGCTTTGCAATATCTACTCCAATTTCTGTAGTAGCTATAGGATCAGCTTCCCCAACCTTCAAATTCATGACATGTCCAAAAGCTTTTTCAGTGTCGATGACAACTGACTTCCTGTGGGCTGGGTATAAGGCCCAAATCATCAATGACCCTTCATCAGTATTGTATTTTGATCCAGCATACACCTCTGTTACACTTTCTCTATCAAGCTTATGTGTAGCATTGCTATCCCTCAAGAAACTATCAAAAACAAGGGTTGAATTAAGATCTAGCCTGGGAAAGATCAGGACACCAACATTTTGCAACATTTTCCTCCCCCTTTCAGGGGTCATATTTGTCATTTCAGCATCCACACACTTTCTCAACTAATTCAGCAATTGTTCTTCATTTCCTGAAGTGAAATCATCAACTTTATCCCTTATTTCTTTCCCTTTCTATTTATACAAAAATGCTTTGAATTCTGGGGAGTTTATGAACTCATCATCTAAAACAAATGATCTATATTCAATATTTCTTGCATCTACATCACCACTTTCAATACTCTGCTCTCTAGTTGGGAAAACATATTGCTAAGTTCTCAACCTGGACACCTTTTCTGGTTTACCTTGTGGCACATTATCCTTTGGTACCTCTTCTTCTCCAGAAGTCAATTGCTTCGTATCATACATCCCTTGGTTATATCTTTCAACCACCATTTCAGCTTCATCCTCCTCCAGATTCTGAATCATATCATCAAAGGGATAGGGCACATGCTGATACTTTCCAAAGTTTATCTTCTCTTTGGTTGAATTGATATACCCTTTTGGGTAAAAGCTCTTCCTGGGTGGTCCTCTCTTCATATTGTACTGAAGCAGTTTGTCAAGGATAAAATTGTATCCTTCCTTGGCCAACATAGTGAAATCACCAAAGCACAATGAACTAGGCATAAAATCCTGCTTTCGAAAAGCGCTGAAATTCATTACACTGCAATAATCCATTTGTTTGACAATCTCCAGACATGCAAACCTATTTGGAACTGTCTTTGGCAGAATGAAAGGGGAATCTTCAAATCCATAGACTCTGATCATTGTAGCTCCCTCCAAACAATACTAATCTCCCTAGTTATGATCAATTGGCCCATTGAAATCTTTTGGCTAAAGAAATATCTTTATCTCATTTGATAATGAATAATTACAGGGATATTTATACAATCTGTACAATGTTTTCACAAAAAATTCCTCAAAATGAATGAAACTAGAATTAGCAAACCTGCTATCCCAAATAGCAGTCCACAATTGAACAGGTAATGCTTCACCATCTTTACCAAGCTGAGAAATTCTCATTTCTGGAGGCCATACTCCCAACTCCTGTCCAAAATATAGTACCGGATGCATCAAAAATGAATAATGCCTTAGATGAACAATAGAAGCTCCACCTTTGATAGCCATCAATCTTGAATCAAGCCCCCTAGAAATGTATGAGGCATAGTCAAATGGCCGAGAATTATGATACTGTATATTTGCTGTGATAATCATGGCCACAATCGACATGAATTCTGGGGCATCCATTCCCAAAACCTGACACACTAAGAAATAAGTGTATTTCATATAGGGTTCAAACAAGTCTACATGATAAGGAGGCCCCTCACTATCCTGCAGAGGGTTTGGTTTGCTGCCCTGTTTAACCCTATGAATTGGCAACCTCCAACCCTTATAGATTGTATCCATTCTTGAGAATTCCTTCCGCAATTCTTTAGGAATGATCTCCTCATTTCAGAATCCTTCTAATTTGAAAACCTCACCAATTGCTTCTTTTGAAAAATGTATCTGTGGTTTTCCAGATGGGTCACATATAGCTTTATGCTTTGGGTCATAATGATCGGCTAGCAATTTTACCAGTTCAACATTAACAAAAACGTTAGGGCACACCAGTTTTCCTACATTCAGCTTCCATGGATTACAAACTTGTTCAAAACGGTTTCTTCTATGATAATGGAAATTGAATAATTCATATCCCCTTATGGTAGTCCAGACATCACCTATGAATTTGCATTTGTCATCCAATTTATCAACTTCTGCCCTAAGTTGTGTGGACCTTCTGGATTTAGGCCCTGAACCAAGCAAATGATCAATGAGGTCCTGGTTTAATCTTCTTTCTGTGCCCTCATGTTCCCCTTCAGTTTTATGTTTCTTCCCTTTTGATTGACTACTCTCACCAAGTTTTCTACCTTTAGCTTTTCCAGAAATAGGGGACTCCATTTCTCAAGATTACAAAATAAAAAATGTGGAAGGCTGAGATGCAATTACTTACAATATACTACTTGAGCTCTTCAGACTGAAAATTACCTTGGTTCTCTGTTTACCTTGCTGATTCCTCCGCTATCAATTCGACACTGATGCATTTGATTAGATTTTCCCTGTTATATCCATCGCGCCATTAATGTGTCAACTGAAGCACAAATGAATACTTATTTGAAACTGGTAATGTCACATCAAGTGTCTTGTCGATGAGAAAATTTCAAATCTGGGGCGAGATCTATTTTGCAATGTTCATTAGATCTTTCACCGTAACATCATGTAGTCACATCGAAGGCTAATGTCTCATCAATAATCATCCTAAATTAGTTGTTTGTGTTTCGCTGTGACCTTGAGAGTTGGGAAGACGTCTCACAAAGTTCATTGTGTCATACCGAGATATTTTCTTCAATGCATTTTCCACTCGCTAAGACATAATCACCCTTCTGTCGATGAAAATAATCTTACCGATGAAATAAATTCCATCGGCAAGACTCTGAAAACTCGAAAAGACTCATACCGACACCAAATGTCTTGCCGAACCCATTCCTCCAGATTACTCTATTTGGTAAGACTCTCCTCGAAGTATTCTATCAGTGAAACTCATGCTGATAACCCTTCTCTCGCCAATGCACTTTCTATCGTTGTGACATTTGAGTCGACAAGACTACATAGCTTCTTCCCGATAGCTTTTTGACAAAACCCCTTTGTGCCATATCGAAAAAACCTACTGCCTTCAGTAAGACATTACTCTGATAGTCTTTTGTTTGGCTGATACATCACTCCATGCATGAGTCAGTGAGACATACATGAGTTCGCTATGATTCACACCGATAACAATTCTCTTGCCGATATGACTTTTTTGTCGCCAAAACAAAAAATATGTCCTGCCAAAAATCTGCAACAAGCATACATTAGTAAAAAATATGGGTCGGGGAGACCTTCACCCTGTCATGCCGATATGGGTAATACAATGAAATATCAAAGACTAGATGAATTCTAATAGATGATATGACAAAATATGAGTGAGACACCATGAGGAAGGAATTTTATGCTTATGATGAGGACTCAGTTTAGAAACTCATGAATGCAATTGATTGTAAAATTTTTCAAATTTTCACAGTTCTAACATAATGTTTTCAAAATTTTTAACATGATGACCCTTCCTGATGTAGGATGTGGCGAGGGTGCTCTACTCCCGAGAGCGTAGGTCATGGGATCTGTTTGGTTATTTGCAAGACTTGAGCGACATAGATTAGGATTGGCTTCGAGACATGGGGCTATAGTATATCACCTATGCAGCGCCCATTTTCACGCACCTTTGGATGATTTCGACGCTTTCAAAGAGATGGCATAGTGAGACCTCTTCGTTTCACCTTCCCACTGGCGAGGCCACCGTCACCTTGGAGGACGTTTGGTGCATTTTGAGATTGTCGATTCATGGTCGGCGGGTCATTTTCGACATGAATGAGGGGTGCAATTCCTATCATAGAGTCCTTGCCACTAAGTATATTGTCATTTGCAAGGGGCAGATTGAGCTTGAGTGACACGGTACCCTGGTACCTCCCTTCCCCTTGGTTGTTGTGGTGATTATTTCAGGTCTCGTTGTCCCATACTGATGAGGGCGATATTTCAATCCTAGCTAGGGACTTTGCTAGGAGTGCATGGTTTGTGATAGACCAGTCCATTTTGCTTGGGTGCCGGTTCTTCTTGCCTCTTTGTACAGAGATCTCCACGGGTATGTCTACCTTGATGGTAGAGCACTTTGGAGTAGGGGTGACACTTCTCCACGTATGGGCATGGGAGCACATTGTTGTCCTTTGACCATGGATTGTTATAGTTCTGATGATGCCAGACGATCCCCTCATATGGCACTATAGAGGTGGTGTGTCCTTCACACACACAGGAAAGCATGAGATTCCTTATTGGAGGAGGGTCTTGGATGAGATGTAGGTATTCACATGGTGACTGTACCCTGGTCAGCCCAGATGGGTTGACGATGCAGATTAGATGTTCTACACCCTCCAGGACTGCTTCATGCAGGGGGAGAGCATACCATGATAGAGAGATATCTGCCCGGGTGCGTGCAGTGTCAGTTTGGTGAGCCCCAGGATAGGCTAAATGATGATTATGTGGCCATCTTCACCTGCACCATGTCATAGGTATCATGGAGGCAATACATTCCTACCTCGAAAGCCGTTGACAGTTTCAGACAGTTGGTGGCTCGGCCACGGGCCTATGATCAGGGCCCTACAGATCCAGGTGTAACACAGGCATACAGGGATTGGTTCTGGCATCCCCTATGTTTGATGATTCTAGGAGTAGTCCCTGATCAATGGAGAGTGAGAGGCAGAGGGGGAAGACAAGGACAGAGGGATGGTGCATGGCAAGAGCAGCCGGTTGGGCCTCTAGTTCAGCTAGGTTAGGCAGATGTACCGATGCTAGATCAGGAGTAGGTGTCACTAGGTGTACCACCACAGGCTGAGAATTAGCCTTAGGTACAACCTCCACAAGCACAACTAGTAGTGTAGCCAACAGGACAGGTGGATCCCCGAGATGCGTTGATTGCACAATTATAGGCCCAGGTGTAGACCGTGACAGCCAAGAGGGATCAAGCTAGGACTGAGAGAGATCAGCAGAGGGCTAAGAGGGATTAGGCCCTACAGCAGAGATAGGCTGTAGAGCTACATGTAGCTATAGAGCTACAGGAAGCTACAGAGTTATAGGCAGCTATAGAGCTAGGCTGGAGACAACAGTTAGAGAGCATGGTAGCCTCCTCCTCTTAGAGTACAGTGTCGGTTCGATCCTATAGGGATGTCATCTAAGAGGTTGAGTACTATTAGATGCATTATCACGATGCGGTACCCAAAGCAGCACGAGTCCCAGAGTACTTGCAATGGACCAGCCACAGACCAGCAGAGGGTCACGGTGACAGGGGTGAGGGCAGCATACAGGGGGGTAGACCTTGATCGAGATGATACTTTTTGTGCCTTATGGGCTCCTTTTTGATAGCCCGATGGGCCTTTTTGTACTGATTGACATACATGTATAGTGGTCTGATTATTTTGTACTATGACAGCTATCCAATGATGATATATATATGAGCCAATGATGATTTTGATGTGATGTGATGCATATCATTTATTTATGCATTAATGGATGATTCTATTTCTATATGTTGTGCAATGATGTTTATGACGCTATATGATGTATTTATTTCCAATGATATATGCATTATGTAATGATTATGACTAACATATCTATATTATGCTGTTGACCTATGATATGTAGATGTATTTATGTGATGTGTAATGATGCAAAGTGATATGATATGTAATATGTAATATGCAAGATGATATGGAAATGATCTATGGTGCATACGCAAAATGATGTGAATCATGCTTATATATGAAATGATTATGGATGCATGTAATGGATTTTTATGTTTCTATTTATGTTTATAATGATGTGGAATTATTTATTCAATGAAATGCAAAAGTGATTGCAATGCTATTTATGAGATGACATGGATGATTAGTGGACGATATAATGCATTGGTCGTGTTTTATATGATATATTGCAAAATGAGATGGTTTTCTAAGATGCTTAGAATAACAAATATTATTATCCTAAACGTATTAAATGATAAATGTAATGTTTGATGAATTTAATGTGATGTACTATATGCAATGATATGATGGTGTTTTATGTCAAATGAATGCAATGTGAGATGACCTTATGATGTTATGCAAGTATGTATGTAATGGATTATCTGTAATGCTCATGTATCTATTATGTATGATTTATGCAATAGGTGGTAATGTTTATACAAATGAATGTTATGTGATGATTTATGTGATGAATGCAATGTAATAGATATGTGCTATCTATGAAGAATGCTTATAATATGTTTATATGATGGTGGAAATGTAATGCATGTGTTTCCTATGTGATATGTTGATGCAATATGCTAATGATTTGTGGATGCAGGATTGATGACGACAATGATGATGATGATGATGATCAACTATCATAGTACCTTGTTAGCACGATGAGCAAGAAGGAATGAAAGAGAAGAAGTCACTTCAACATGACACAAGATGATGAAAATACAAATGATGATGATTACTTGTCGAGGAGTTGGGATTTTCAAAGGGCCAATTTCCTTATGTTTGATAACACGCGTGGTACGATGCATCAAGGTATAGAAAACTAGGATGGTGTTGCACCTAGTGTGATGGAATTTGACTTGAAAAATAGATAGGAGTATTCTTGTTCACAACTGACATACAAAAACCTTGCTAGGATGCACTTCAGAAGTTTCACACACCTCAGACCAAAAAACAGAAAGGTATAACCTATCAATACAATAGTCAACAAGTTGTCCAAAACCTCCTCCATACATGCCTAACAAAGCAAGTATTCACAAGGGTAATATTACAAGAACGTCCAACAAGAATAGTAGACAAAAGATAATGATCTTTGCCCCATTCCTAGTTCTCTAAATCCTTCGTTCGGATATCATTGAGAGGTCCTTGGAATGAGCACAATAAGATAAATCAAAAGAAGAGATCAAGTACACAAACAAGCCAATGTTCTTCATACCTCTAGCCAAAGGGATTTGTTTTGATAGGATAAGAATCCAAGGTGATATCCAAAATGATGCCCATTGTCGAAATGATATATCCTAGGACATGCATTGTATAGGATGATGATGGTTTGATAAGTTGATTGATAGGCTATTGATATAAGGTTTATTGACATGTTTGAAAATGATCAAGATTTTGATTTTTCATTTAATGGTTTGTTGCTTTGATTTTGATTTTGTCTTTGAAGCTTGATTTTTTGCTGATTGTTTTGGTTGTTTCTGTTTGTTTTTCAAGGATGAGTGTGATGATTGATTTATTATGGATGATTGATTATCGTGGGTGAAAGTGAAATGGGACGGATGGATTTTTTGGGTTTTTTGAAATGCTTTGAGGCTGTTTTTTGGTATTTTTGAAGATTTTACAAATGTTTTGATTTTCCAAAATTTTAAATGTTTTTGGGTTTTGTGAGATTTTATATGAATGTTTTTGAATTTTGTGTGTTTTTGAATCATTTTTATTTTGATTTTTTTTTGAATGCTTTTGGATTTTTGATGTATCGGTGATCAAAAGATTAGCCTTGCCTACATTAAGCTTCAGAGATGGCGTAGTTGAGATAACCATGCTTTGATTTTTGGGATTTTGATATGTTTTAATATTTTTGGATTTTTCTTGGTTTTGAATGTTTTTGGATTTTTTCATGATTTTTGATGATTTTGATATGGATGTGTGTGATGATATCAGTGCTTTGTTGAGATTTTGTTGAAAACAAAGCTAAAGGTTGATGTCGGATCGATGGATTGGTGATCACAACATTGTTGAGGATGCACAACAATGCAAGGATAGTGTTATGCAACACAAGTTGGGATGAATGTCCAAGATGATGAGAGTTGATGATGATAACATTGTTGAGGATACAAAAATGCAAGGATAGTGTTAAACAAGACGAGGATTGGGAAGGATCTCCCAAGATGATGATGGGTTGATTGGATTTGATTGATCAAGATTTTTAAGCTTGGTTTGAAACAAAAGATGTTTTGGATGATTTGATGTGACATTTGAAGTGCAACTGATATTGATTATTTAGAGTGATGTTCGATGAAAGAAAGTGAAGACTAATAAAGAATATCTTCGTCAAAATATGCCATGGGCTAGTGATTTTTGGCTCACTTTAACCAATTTTGATTTCACATTTTCCAATGTTTGGATCACCACATATAAGTTGGAGAGATAGATCCAAGATTTATTCTGAAGTGAATCTAAATATACTGCCCCGATGTCTATGCCAATGTATGGAATGCCATGGGTGGATGCTTGGATAGGTGTGTGGACAAATGGACATGGATTATCTTGTGATAAGATAAGCTGTTTTAATAAGTATTCTCATTTGGATAATAATGCTTCATGGATCAAATGTTAGATAGAGATGAGATCCATAAAATATTATGTCAAGATCATTTTACATAAACAAGCTCCGGGGTGGGATCGTTCAAAATCAAAGATAAGTAGAGATGATATATTTAGATGAATTGAGATGAATTGAACAAATAGTTCATGGATAGATAGTTATTATATATGGATGAGATGGATAAATAGATTGGATAAATGGTTCATGGATGAATAATTTATTATGGATGAGATGGATGGAATGCTAGATTTATTATGGATGGGATGAGATGCTTTCTACACGAAATGAAGCATGTATGGATGCTTTCGATTCTACACATGGCGCTTGTTTGCTAGGTTTTCATCATGGTACTGCCCAAAGAAGCACCACGAAGTGGTTTCACTAGAGGACAATTTTTTTCTTTCTGTTTTCAATCCTTTTACGATTTTTTTTTGGATTTTTTTCATATTTTTTTGATTTTTAGAAGATTTTAAGCTCATGCTGAATCACAAGCTGTTGCTAATGTAGATTCCTTTGTCATAATGTGCCATTGATATCTTGCTTAAGAATCCTCTTTGTCAAGATATATGCACTTGAATGCAGCTTTTGAAATTCTTGATCTACTTTATTGATATCGGGGTTAACTTTCTCTCTGTGCACACATCGCAATAGAGTGCCTTCAGAATCTTATAATGAAGGGTCGTTGCCAATACATGGTCAATGTGAGAATTGGATATCATGCTGGAGGCATGGATGGAGTGTACTTAGGGATAGGAGATGGATTGGTTGACAGTTTGGAACCTTTGACTCTCCAAACTTGGGAAGATAAGCAATGATGGGTCGATACAAAAGTGTGCACAGAATCAGGACCAACTGCTTGATACACTTTGTACGTCACTTGAAAAGCTTTTTTTTTCTTTTGCGGAAATATTTGATGGATACATTTCCCTTTTTTCATTTTTCCCCATAGTTTCTTTGACTAATGGAGTTTGATAGGGATAATCTTTCTTTGTATTCTTTGGTATCCATGTGTATTTGATTTGTCCATTATGATTCTCAGCTTCTTTTTCTTTGATAATGTTCTTTGTGCTTTGATTCACATTCTTCATTTGATGTTGGTCCCAATTTGTGGATGGGGTAATGGGTGGATGAAGATTCATGATGTGGCTAGTTGTAGTATTGACACTAGTTTAACCATAAAGACTCTTCGTGCTCCCTATGTTGACATTTTCTTGAGACATAGTTTCCCCCAGTATTGTGGAAGTAGTACCTTTGTTATTTGATTCTTCTTGTTCTAAGATGTCTTGTTCGATAAGTGTTCTCTGATAGATAGCCACTGTAGATGATGTTAGTTCAATTTTCTGCTCTGTTAACTCTGGAATATCCTATTCTATCTAACATGTTTCCTTGAGTGGATAATGTTGGATATCTTCATACATGATGTCTTCATTCTATATTTTGGATATATCTGATCTTGATGTTGACAACTTTGTCTAGCTGTAGGAATCAATAACTTGCTCTTTTTGTGTAATAATGTCTGGAGTAAAAGAATCTTGTTCTGAATGAAGATCATCTATGTGTCCATCCATAGAAAGCATCTCATGGGTAGATTGAGGAGTATGTGCTATGTGGATGTGATCATATTTTGTGACATCTTGTATAGATAGGAGAGTGTCCATTAGATCATTATAGTATCCTGGAGATACAAATTATTTATTTTGAATGATTTTGGAGTTGCTTTCGACATGCTTTGGATCAAGTTCTTGACATTGGTCACTTTCAAAGATGGATTGCTTACAAAGGGTTCTTAGATGTCATCATTAGGCATGGGGAATGGCTCAATATCCTCTTGATTTTTGAGTGGACTTGGATCAAGTGTCAAGTTGAGGATTCCTTCAGTATCTGTAACCATGAGGTCAAAGGGGGTCAACATGTCTTGGAAAGGACCACTGCTAGACCTTGGTGAAAGATGTTGATCATGCTTTGGAATGAATTCTTGAGATATGTCCTCTAACTCATAAGGTGATGTAGAGACATTTTCAACATGATCATGGATCAACGGATCATGTATTATGTCAATAGGATCAAATAATCCTAACACTCCTTGAAATAGATCACTAAAAAGTGGCTCTTGATCTATGGTGAGTTGATCATCAGGTGGGGTAAAAACATCTTCAATATGCTCCTTAATTGAGAGATCTTGAACATTGTTTTCAACAATTGTGGCAGAGAGATTGTGAATGTCTTCGACCATAGAGTCAAGTGATATTAACATTTCTTGAATTGGATCATTGTTGGGCATTGTTGGTGGATTTTGATCATGATTGAGAAGTTACTCTTGACATATGTTGATTTTATCATTGGATGAAGTAGACACAACTTCAAGGTGCTCAGTGATGGATTGATCTTGATCCTTGTTCTCAACAGTTATCATTTTTTGTGTTTTTTCTTGTGCTTGTTGGGCAGCTGGAGAGGCTTGGGTAGCTTGTTGAGCTTGTGTTGCTTATTGCATGGCTAGATATTGTTGGATGGCCTTTTGGTAGGCTTGGTGAGCTTTTAGCGCAATGTTATATTGTCTTGCTGTGTTTGGTTTTGGTGGTAGTGGTGGTGGATTTGGAATTGTGTTGGATGTCGTGATAAGAGGTACCATTGTATTGAGGATTGGGATTTGGTTGGTGGATGGTGTGATCAATATGGTTAGTCCTTGAGAGACCATATTTTGAGGGATGATAGATGATGTGTTGGTTGCTTGTGTTATGGGGATGGTCACCATCTATTGTTGCGATATCGATGGTAAGGGGGAATGATTTGGTATGATGCCTTGATTGATGGTTGGGGGGATGTTTTGGATGAATGGTGGTAGCGAAGGTAGCCCCAAACCAAGAGGTGATACAAGTGTTAATGACAAGGGTGGGAGTGGTTGGAGAGTGAGTGGCATGCTCCCTTGGGGAAATGATGATGTTTGATAAAAATTTCCCCCTGGTCCAAATAGGTCACCTTGTCTTTGTGAGGTCATGGGGAGAGGGTTTGTGGTGTTGTATTAAATGATGATTATGATAGGTCATTGTGAAAGGTGAGGGGGACATATTGGTGTGATGGATTTTGAAAAACATTCATGTGATTTGCAAAAATATCTATCCAAAATTTTACGAAGTGTGGATTCGAGAAGTTCATGTTTGGTATAGTTGTACTTGGAATATTCTCATTTGGTATGTATGGATTTGGTGGGATATTGTTGTTTTGTTGAAGACTCATGCATTGAGTATTTGGTTGATAGATTTGTAAGTTTGAACTTGGGTTTAAATCTACCATCGAATAAGGTGCTTCAAAATTTAGATTGGGTAGACTCACATTTGTTGTGCCATTGAGGTTTGTAGGAGATAATGATCCCATGTATGGATTGTATAAATGTGAGTTTTGAAAATCAATTGGCATTGTAAGGCTTTGATATTTTGGTTGATTTGGACCAGTCATGATGAATGAATCAAGTTTATATTCCATGTTCTTCTTGTGTTTTGACATTTTTGCAAAAGTGACCTCTAA
>VDFB02215669.1:0-10040 GCA_007258455.2 Sequoia sempervirens
GAGTTGAAGCTGATTGTATGATTTCTGATTTGAATTGTGTGCTTTCTATTGTTGAGAGGCTTCGATCCTGCAAAATTGGATCCAAAAATTCAAGTGATTTCTGCTACATGCATTTTTCCTAGTCAAGTGTTCTTGTGTTCAATTTATTTTCTAAATTCCCAACGACTTCACCTTGCTTTGCTAAGTGGGAGATAGGAGCTACATTAATTGTTACTGACCCACGATTGCTAAGTTCAAGCTAGCATGCTCCTTTTATTGATACTGCAAGAGACTAGTAAATGTTTCTTGTTCTAGAGGCAAATCTATTTGGTGCCACACAAATGTGGTTGTCATTGGGACATAACATCATTTATTGTAAATTTAACCAGGTTTGAAATTGATCAAATTCTTTCCTTCTGCTCTTTGTTGCAAATTGTAGTTCCTCCACAACGAAGGCTTTGCCTAACACTGTTGTATTACAGCATAAAATTGAGAACGATTTCAAAGGAAAAAAGGTGTATACATGAAGGAACGTGAATCCTCTATGTTAAATATTTTTTATGGTCAAGCAATTCAGGTCTTTGGCCATGGTTCGCTAAAAATTAATTTGAAGGAAAACAAACTATCATGGAAATTAAAAAGGTATTACTTCATAATAAAAAAAGTATATCTATTAATCAATTTGGTTTAGCTTCACACCAAGTTACGGTTCATATTTAAGTTCATTATATATCTCACGAGTCTCGCAGCAGTCTTTAATTGTTAGCCACACAACTGTTTTACTTTCTTTAGTTAATAGTGGAAGAACAACAAATTATATTACTAATCAAGATTTTAAGCAAGCGTGAATCATGGTTTTACAAGTAAAGAGCGGCGGTTGATATAAACCATAACGAGCTTAGCTGAAAGCTAGAAAGTACTGATAATTAAAATTTGAAGGTAAACACTACAGTTTACGAAGACCCCAAAAATTGTAAGCTCTGACACTCCACAAGGGAGGTATCTGAAAGGAGAAGTATACTTTGCATTTAAAAAAAAATAGAAAAACAAAAAATCTGAAAGAAAAAAAACTACTAAAACATTAGTGAAATATGAAAAGGTAACATTAGAGGCTACTCAAAGGTAAAATGAAACTTCCTATGTTAATCCTAGGCTAATTAAACAAGGCTGGAGACGGTTCCTACCTAAATGTGTCACAATAGTCTTATTTTTATTTGTTGTGTCTACTATGTTTTAGAAATAGTGTTGATATTATAACAACTTAATAGTAATCTTGAAATTTGTCAGATGGTGACATATAATACCGTAAGCTCATCTCGAATAAGACAAGTCCCTTACAACAAAGGTCTCTAAGGATCTTTGAAATATGCTAACCAATTTTTTTGAAGGAATTACACAACATAACCAGCAATAGTTAACTGGATTAGCGTTAGCTCCAAATAGAAAACCAAACTTGAAAGAACTACTCGACGTCAAGAATGTGCACTCAAGATCCCACTGAGGGCGAGGTGCTAACATATGACGGAGTGTTTAATTTGAAAACTAGAAATTGATAGGCGGATAACCAGCCATGAAGAGCATTTCCACACTGCCACCAAACAGTGGGGGGAAAAGATTACAATTAAAACAATTCATCCGCTACGGCGGGCATCCACAGAGTTGTGGGGATTCACCACTTGAAAGTGGGTACAATGATATAACAAATTCTTTCTCCGCACTGGCGGTAAACCGTCTAGGGGTAATTAATTAGAAACATAACAAGTAGTTGCAGCAATAATATTGGTTAGATTAGTACTACTAATCAAAACCTTACAATTCAAAAGACTGCAAAAACATGTATTACAATGATAGAGAAATGAGATAAGAAGATAAGAATGAATTCCAATAATGTTCTTTGCTTTCCAATGACAGAAATATGATTAAAACAGAAAGCTTATAAATCTGATGTAAAATCCTGAGTTCTGGAATTTCTTATCAGCAAACTGGAAATCAATAAAATATTCATAACTCACTCATTTCACCTCCAAATCGAATGAGACTGAATGCAATGGACTTCTGGAAGGTAGGCGACCAAGCTAGGATGAAGAAACAACAACAAATCTCGTTCTTTATTTTCTGACACAATTCCCAATGCAAGCTGAAATGTACGGCCTTGAGAAGGGGCGATTTTTGCTTTAAAAATTGTAGACTTCAAATTAAAATCCCAAACTTGGAGGAAAGGGGCGCCCTTGTCAAACAATTGCAATGCAAAAGTACCCAAAATCAAATTAATTTTATTCCAAGAGCTGCTAACAGAATTCACTTTCAGCTGTAGAAGCATCAGCAACTTCAAAATCTGGGAAATTCATCAAAACTTCAACTATAAGCACAAATCTGCTAGTCTGGATGAGAAGGAGCAAAGTCCAACTAGGTGTTGTATTTCAAACACGAAATTGGATAGTGGCTAGGAGGTAGCATCCTCGAAGCAAGAGTTCAAATGTCATTCCGACAGCATAACAGTATGATAACATGAATGGATGAAATGCTGGAGCAAAATCCTTCATTAAATAAAAGCTCACAAACTCTCCAAATTCCTGAGAAGCAAACCAAAAGACACAGGAGACCTTTCAAATTCCCAAAAACAATCAACTTCTCAAGATGGCGTCCAAATTGCTTAATAAGAATTTCAATTTATTTTAAAATTCTCTTTTATTAAAGTGGCGTCCACTTTTCCCTAGGCATAATGTTCTTGTCAAAAATTATTAAATCTCCTCATGAAGGCGTCACCCTTCAAAGTCCCCTTATTAAACACAACTTAAAGTTGTTCAACTAGGCCAAGGGGGTCAACTGCATAATATAACCTGGATGCCTTTATTCAACATAAAAATGCCTTAAGAGGACAAACATGAATTGCAAATAAATGCTCCAACTGGAAATGAAGTATTGAAAGCTGACAAACTCCATACTGCTTAAAATAGAATTTACTATAAATAGTAAACTCTCAGAAAATGCCGAGGAACCTCAGAACTGGAAACCCTAATTTTACCTCATACATGCCTACAGGCTTCCGGAATAGGCGGATGAGTATCAGAACAGATTACTGATGAGAAGGGGACATTACAGTCCGTCCTCGAAATTGCTTGTCCTCAAGCAACTGAAAAGATGGATGCAACAAAATCTGTTCTCCTTCCCACGTGGTATCTTCAATGGGCAAATTCCTCCATCTAACCAAGTATTCTTTGATTGTCCTTTTCCTCAAAGAACGTTCTCTAGTATCAAGAATTTCTTCAGGAATCAACACCAACTGACCTTCCTCATCCAATGGAGGTAATTCTAAAGTAGCCACCACGTTGTGTCCAATTGCCTTCTTGAGGCATGACACATGAAAGACATTATGTACTTTGCTTTCAGCTGGAAGCTCCAACTCATAAGCAACTTCACCAATCCTCTTGGTGATTTTGAAAGGACCATAAAAACGTGGCTTCAACTTTTTTGCACCACTTTTCTTGAGAGAAGATTGTCTATATGGCTGAAGCCTCAAATAGACCATGTCCCCAACTTCAAAAGACCTCTCAATACACTGCTGATCAGCGTATAACTTCTGCTAGTTTTGAGCTTGTTGCAGATTTTCCTTGAGAGATTTCAAGATGTCTTGGCTCTGTTGTAACATATCCTGTGCTTGTGGAGCTCTACTATCACCAAACACTAAATCAAAAAAATTAGTAGCTTCATAACCATAAAGAGCCATAAAAGGTGACATTTTAATTGACATGTGATAAGAAGAGTTATAACAATACTCTCCTAAATGAAGCCATTTAATCCAAGCTCTTTGCTGTCCTGAAACATAGTTTCTTAGGTAGCCCTCTAACCATTTGTTAACAATTTCTGATTGCCCATCTGTTTGTGGGTGATAACTAGTGCTTGGAGTAAGCACTGTCCCACTCAATCTGAAGATCTCTTGCCAGAAAACACTTAGGAACTTGCTGTCCCTATCACTGACAATAGTTTTAGGCAATCCATGCAAACGGAAGACCTCTCTGAAAAAAAACTCAGCCACTTGAGCTGCTGTAAATGAAGTGGTGACAGCAAAGAAATGAGCAAATTTTGTTAGTCTATCAACCACAACAAAAATACAATCACGTCCTTGCACCTTGGGCAACCCCGTGATGAAATCCATGGCAATACTTTCCCATTTCTGATTCGGAATGGGCAAGGGCTGTAGCAGACTAGCTGGATAAGAGTGTTCATTTTTATTTCTTTGACAAATCGGACACTCTCTAATGTAGTTCAAGACTTCTTCTTTCAACCCTTTCCAAGTGAATCTTTCACGAATCTGCTTATAAGTCTTGAAAATCCCTTGATGACCAGCAAGGGGAACATCATGAAAATATTGTAGAATCTTCTTTTTAAGCTTAGATTCTTGCACTAAAAAGATTCTATCTTTGTAGTAAATTATCCCATCAACCAACTTATACCTTTCATCAACCATATGACCTTCTAGCAAGCTGGTTGCAAATTGATATTTAATATAATCAGCAGCAATTAACTCCTTCCAATCTGTTGATAACTCACAAAGTGACTGCAAATGAGGCCTTCTTGAAAGAGCATCAGCCACTATGTTATTTTTCCCTTTGACAAATTCAATGTCAAAGTCATATGCTTGGAGCTTACTTACCCACTTTTGCTTCCTTTCATTCAAATCCTTTTGGCGCATAAAATGTTTAAGACTATTGTGGTCATTCTTAACAACAAATTTACTTCCCACCAAGTATTGACGGAATTTAGACAAAGCATGCATGATGGCAAGCATCTTTTTGTCATAAATGGAGTAAGTTTTTTCTGCCCCTCTCAACTTTCGGCTCTCGAAAACAATAGGATGTTTGTCTTGCATTAGAACAGCTCCAACACCTTCACCTGAAGCATCACACTGTAATTCAAAAGGTTTTGTAAAATCCGGAAGTGCCAACACTGGACATGTACTCATGATTTGCTTAAACTTATCAAAAACTTCTTGTGCCTTCTTAGTCCAAAAAAAAGCTCCTTTCTTTGTAAGATCTGTGAGAGGTGCTGCTTGGTGAGAATATCCTTTCACAAATCTTCTATAGAATCCACATAACCCTAAAAATCCTCTCAAATGAGAAATATTCTTTGGAGTTGGCCAATCAAGAATGGCTCTTATCTTTTCTGGATCAACTTTCACACCCTTTGAACTGATAATGTGGCCAAGATATAAGAGTTCTGTCATCCCGAACTCACTTTGATTCTTTGGCGAACAAACATTCCGCCTCTAAAATACTAAGCACTTCTTCCAAATGCTTAAGGTGCTCTTCCTATGACTTACTGAATATGAGAATGTCGTCGAAGAAGACGAGCAAAAACTTCCTCAACTGTTGTCTAAAAATCTTGTTCATACAAGATTGAAATGTAGCTGGAGCATTTGTCAAGCCAAAAGGCATGACGCTGTCTTCTCTATATCCGCCTCCCTCATTCTGATATGATGATAGCCTGAACGAAGATCAATCTTCGAGAATAACATGGCCCCATGGAGCTCATCAATAAGCTCATCAATCCTAGGGATAGGATATCTATTCTTGATGGTCTTCTGATTCAATGCGTGGTAGTCAACACACATACGCATTGTACCATCTTTCTTTTTGACCAGCACTACTGCAGAAGCAAAAGGACTCTTACTTGGTCTAATGAAACCATTCTCCAACAGCTCCTTGATGGCTTTTTCAATCTCATCTTTCTGCTTCTTTGGATAATGGTAAGGTGTAGTCATAATAGGTTTTGCTCCCTCTTCTAACTCAATTACATGCTTAGAACCTCTTTCAGGAGGTCTTCCAGGAGGTAGGCTTCCAAAGACTTTGCTCCTCTTTGAATGTAAGGCTTGAATATCAGGGTGATATTGCCTTTTCTCCTCCACTGGATCAGCTGGTAGAACCAAACACTTAGCAGCCCATTCAACCTGATCGTGACGGATCAGCCTTTCCATCCTCTTCAAAGACACAATTCGAGGGCCCCCATTTGACATCCCTCTTAGAACAACCTTCCTTCCATTAGACTGAAATTTAAGCTCCATGGTTTGCAAATTTAATGCGATCTCACCAAGAGATCGCAGCCATTGTATGCCCAACACAACATCAGTATCTCCAATTCCCACCACATAAAAATCATCTTTAATCTCCGCAGTTCCCCTAATTGCATAGAAGGTTAGGAATCTTCCTTGTACAAGACATAAATGAAACCATCAACCATTACCTTAGAGGCATCAAATTCCTCGGTCTTTAAACTTTTCTAGCTATTCAGCCCATCAATAAAATTATGAGTTGCTCCAGTATCAATTAGGGCAACTATCCTTTGTGAATTTACAACTCCATGAACCCTAAAAGATTCATTCTTTTGAAAACTAGATAGTTGTGCAAAAGAACTACCATCTCCAACCTCGCCGGGCTTCTCTTGGATCTTCTTCACCTTCTTTTCCTGGCGATTAATTATTCTTTGATCGGACAAATCGGATTCTAATCCATAATCCCAGAATATCCCTCCATTGGATTTGCTGCCTCTTCCATAGCAAAAGCGGTGACCCTTAACCCAAGGCTCACGACAAGTCTGACAAACTCCTCCATCTTTTCTAAGCTATTCTTTGAGTTCTTTTGACAACCTTGGTGGAAACTTCTTGGGCAGATTTGAAGAATGTTTTTTATCTTTCTTATGGTTGAATGGTTTTGAATGAAACTTAGGCCTTGGGGCTGCCAACTCCATGCTCCTAGCTTTCTTGATAGCTTCATCTAACATTGGTGGATCAAAAGCTTTGACCCAACCCTTCAAAGGCTCCATTAAACCTTCAGCAAAAAGAACCACAAGTCTTCTTTCAGTAATGTTAGGCACCATTACTGACAACCTCTGAAAATCAGCCACATAGTTTTCTAGAGATCCTTGCTGTTTTAATTGTGCCAATTCTCTGAATCTCAACTCAGAATCTTTGGTATCAAATCTCTCGATCAGCTTGTTGGTAAACTCATCATAGGTATGAATGAGGTTGTGGCCAAGAGTGACCAAACCATGTATCCACCATTCGTGAGCTATTCCATCCAAATGAAAGTAGCAAACTTTATAGCATCTCCTTCTGGCATAGGTCTAAGAGAGAGATAATTATCAAGTTTCTGCACCCAAGATCTAGCTGTGCACTTATTACTACCATCAAAATGCTCCATAGTAATCTTTCCCAATGCTTGGTAAAAATCATTTCTAGGTGCCATAGGAGGACAGTGCTCATTCCTTCCTCCATTTCTCCGACTCCTTTGATTCATGAATTGATCAAAGGTCCAAGCATCTCTCAAATCGAGAGGTAAAGAAGCATACTCCATGTAAGCTTGACGTGCATCATCAGCAAAGGTTGGTGCAACTTCAATAGGTTGCTGCTCTTTTATTGTCGTAAAGACAGGAAAAAGGGGTCTAGAGGATGACCCACTATGAATTGCAACATGTTGACCCACAATTCTATCTCCTTTATTCACCTCAGGACTGCCATTATTAGATTTTCCATTAACTCCACTACTTTCACCAGTTGGATTATTCTGGGGCTGAAAAAGAACATTGCAAACTGCTGATCAACTTGACAATAGAGCGGGACATCATAATATCATCCCCATCAAACGTCTTCTCAACTTTCTGTCCCTCTCTTCATTTGCTTATGCGGCAGTGTCGACATTATTTCAACTATGTGTTCAACCATATGACTTATACGAACCTTCCTTTGTTTTACAGATCTTAGACTCACGAAAAAAGTCATGCCCTGCAGGTGAGGCGGAAAGCGTCACGGAGTTCTTTGACTTTGGTGTAGGGGCCTAGTGTCTCTTTCCTCATCGGATAACCAGCGCAAACTGCCCACAGGATGGCGAGGTCTTCTGCTACGATACCAGCAAATATGCTAACCAATTTTTTTGAAGGAATTACACAACATAACCAGCAATAGTTAACTGGATTAGCGTTAGCATCAAACTGAAAACCAAACTTGAAAGAACTACTCAACGTCAAGAATGTGCACTTAAGATCCCATTGAGGGCGAGGTGCTAGCATATGACGGAGTGTTGTATTGAAACTAGAAATTAATAGGCGGATAACTAGCCATGAAGAGCATTTCCACACTACCACCAAACAGTGGGGGGAAAAGATTACAATTAAAACAATTCATCCGTTGCGACGGGCATCCACAGAGTTGTGGGGATTCACCACTATAAAAGTGGGTACAAGAATATTACAATCAGATTATCCACACTGGCGGTAAACCATCCAGGGCTACTTATGTGTGAAGAATAAGAATTAATTGCAGCAATTTAAACTGGAACAGTACTACTATTTACAGTTTGTACAAATAAGAAATAAGCTGCAAATTACAAAGAATTACAATAGTCTATAAACAAAAGAGTAATAGATGATTTCTTACAATTATTTAACTCTTCAAACTGTTGATAATGCATCAAAAATCAGAACTACTAAAGTCTGATATAGAAAATAGAAAACTAGAAATTTCAATCAGCAACTAGGAAAACCAAAGAATTATTCATAACTCTCTCATTTCACCTCCAAATCGAATGAGACCAAGTGCAAATGATTGCTAGAAGGTAGGCAACCAAACTAAGGTGATGAAACAGCTTCAAAGAACTCTTGTTAATTTTGCATGAATCCCAATGTACTTCCAAAAAAGTACGGCCCTCCTTGAAGGGGCAATTTCACTTTAAAAATCAAGTTCTCAGAAATAAAATCTAAGAATTAGCAGGAAGAGGCGCCCTTGAACGGAAAATAGAATGGAAAAATTCCCAGAACCAATTTCAAACTGGAAATAAAGATATAACATGAAATCACCTTCAGCTGTAGATGAAACAACAAAACCAAAATTGATGAATCTTCAAAATTTCTTCACAATTGAGCTCAATCTGCTAGTCTAGATGAGAAGTAGCAAATTCCAACTAGATGTTGTATTTCAAACATGAAATTGGATGATTGGCTAGGAGGTAGCATCCTCAAAGCAAGAATTCATTTGTCATTCTGATAGCATAACAATATAATAACATGAATGGATACTGAAGCTAAGATAAAGCCTTCATTTTTATAGAAGAGTAGAAGACTCTTCAACTCCTCAAGAAAAGACACCAACAGTCACAGAGACTCTTCAAATTTCCACAGAACCATTCAACTTCTCAAAAATGCGTCTACTTTACAAGGCAATATAAAAATCTTTATTTTAAAATATTAACTCCTTCAAAAAGGCGTCCACTTTATTTCTCAAGGCTTTTGTCTTTATTAAAAAATTAAATCACTTTTTTATGAGAGCATACCCCTTCCAAGTCCCCCTTTTAAACACAACTTAAGTTGTCTTGCTAGGCCAAGGGGTCAACTGCAAAATATAACCTTGATGCCTTTATTCAACATAAAAATGCCTTAAGAGGTCAAACATGAACTGCAAATGAAAGCTCCAACTGGAAATGAAGTACTGAAGGCTGACAAACTCCATACTGCTTAAAATAGAATTTACTATAAATAGTAAACTCTCTGAAAATGCCAAGGAACCTCAGAATAGGAAACCCTAATTTTACCTCACACATGCCTACAGGCTTCCAGAATAGGCTGTTGAGTGTCAGAACAGATTACTGATGAGAAGGGGACATTACAGATGCCAAACAGTAAATGCCATCGATCATATACAAGTGAAATGGAGGGCCGGCGTAATTCGCCAAGGCAATATATGTTATCATAGAAGATGTTTCCCTTCAAAATCGTCCATCATGAAGGAATGTACTCTTCAAAGATCACGTCCAATAAGCAAGAAGTCGGCCTCATAAAAAATGGTGACTCTTCATGAATGAAGTCGGCTTCACTTAAGATGAATTCGCACCTCCTCAATAATTAAATATTGTTAATATAAATTGTGCCTCTTCATTAAATCGCTGACTATAAATTAAATAGTGATTGGCTACAATTTAATTTATCATCATGTAGAGGAGATCGGCTGGAAGGAGACACCCGACGCTGTATGATAGCATCAACATATGGTGGAGTAGAGGAGAGATGAGATTCTC